>PVKH010020806.1:0-14514 GCA_004027955.1 Chaetophractus vellerosus | reverse complement strand
CTAGCATCCTGCCTGCTGGCTGAGGGGTGAATCACAGGCAATTAAATGACTTTGCTTAAAGACTGACTGTGGCCTTCCAGGCTGGAAGCCACTTAGTGGGCCGTGGGCCAGAGCCTGCGGTGGAAGGACCCTTCAGCATGGGGGGGTGGGGGTGGGGAGTTCTTGGAGAAGGGCTGCTGTTAATAGGTGATGTCTCACAGGTCTCCTGCTTCTGACGACTAAATGATTCCTTGATTTTCCTAGAAATTCTATGTTGTGTTTTTTTAATTTATGCCCCCTCACCCCCACCCTCCGTTGTTTTGTACTGTCTGCTCTCTGCGTATTCTTCTGTGTCTGCTTATCTTCTCTGTAGGCGGCACCGGGAACCGATCCTGGGACCTTCCAGAGTGGGAGAGAGGCGCTCAATCTCTTGCACCACCTCAGCTCCCTGGTCTGCTGCACCTATTGTCTCTCCTTTGTGTCTCTTTCTGTTGCGTCATCTTGCTGCGCCAGCTCTCTACGTGGGCCAGCACTCAGCACAGGCCAGCTCGCCACACGGGCCAGTTTGCCTTTCACCAGGAGGCCCTGGGAATCGAACCCTGGACCTCCTATATGGTAGACGGGAGCCCAATCGCTTGAGCCACATCCATTTCCCTCTATGTTTTAAAAGTGGCACTAACATACACTGTTGGTGGGAATGTAAAAGTGGTGCAACCACTGTGGAAAGCAGTTTGGCAATTCTTTGAATAGTTAAATGTAGAATTACCATGACTCAGCAATTGTACTGCTAGGTATTTACCCCAAAGAATTAAAAAAGGGACTCAAATGCATACTGGTACACTGATGTTCATAGCAGCATAATTCACAATAGCCACAACGTTGAAACAACCCATGTGTCTTATCAACAGATGAATGGATAATGTAAAAAATACAATGGAATATTATTCAATCGTAAAAAGGCATGAGGTTCTGATTCATGTTACAGTGTGGATGAACCTTGAAAATATTATGCTGAGTGAAATAAGCCAGACACAAAAGGGAAAATGTATGAATCCATTTATACGAAATGTCTAGAATAAGCAATTCATACACACAGAAAGTGGTTCAGAGGTTATCAGGGGCCCAAGAAGTGGGGAATGGGGAGTTATTGTTTCATGGGTACAGTTCCTGTTTGGGTTGATGAAAAAGTGTCGGTAATAGATGGTGGTGATGGTAGGACAATTTTGTGAAGGTAATTAATGCCACTGAATTGTACACTTAAAAATGGTTAAAATAGTAAACACATAGGGAAGCGGATGCGGCTCAAGTGGTTGGGCTCCCGTTTACCACATGGGAGGCCCCGTGTTCGATTCCCGGGGCCTCCTGGTGAAGGCAAGCTGGCACGCAGTGAGCAGACGGCCGGCGCCAGGCGGTGAGCTGGCGCAGCAAGATGACTCAACAAAGGGAGACAAGCAGACACAGAAAAACACACAGCAAATGAACACAGTGAGCACAAGCAGGAAGGGGGGATAAACAAATAAATAAATCTTTTTAAAAATTAGTATATACATATATAATAGATACATAACCACATACAATTTTTAATTTTTGCTTTTAGTTTTATTTTTCCTTCAGAATTAAATTTTTTAAAAAAGGGTGGCACTGAAAACAAAAACCAAAGATCAGGTGGCAACATGGGTGTTCCAAGAATTGGCTTTCCCCTGGACAAGATGTTTACATGATAAAGCCACAATGAACGTTTCCTGCATCCTAAAGTCGCTGTAAAGCTGGCTCCCCGTTCAGTCCATCCTCAGTGATGCTTACACTTTAATGTGCACAGGAATCACCTGGGGTGGGGGGTCTCATTAAAAGTGCAGCTTCTGGTTATTCAATAGGCATGGGGGCGGGGCCTGAGTCCCTGCGGCTCTAACAGGCTCCGGGTAGGAGGGCACTTCCAGGCTGTTCTCACCACCCAGGTTCCAGTTTTTATAGGGCTTCTTGGCACTCGGGGCTCAGTTCAGATGTCCCTTCCACAGAGCAGCCTCTCACCTCCACCCCCCGACTGGCCAGTCCAAAGCAGGGGTCTCCATGCCCATCACTTTCCCATCTCTAGCCCCATCGCTTCATGGCGCTTATCAGTCTTGGACTAGTGGGGCGTCTTCATTCTCTTCCTTTCCTATCATCCATGTCTCCACACACACACACACTCGAATATAAGTTCCACGAGGGCAGAGAACGCATCTGTCTGGCTGTCCTGCTCATCTCTGCATCCCCAGTGCCCGGAAACCGTTTCCCGCCCACAGCAGGTGCTTGATAAGAACCTTCTGCCTCTCCTTCAGCAACACCGTTCTCCCAGACCCCAGGAATCTCATTCTGTCTCCAAACTTTTGAAAGAGTGTTTATTTTCTGATAAGAAAAGCATTTAGTGCTTTATTATTATTTATTTATAATTTCAAAATAATAATTTTGGAAACTATGAAGAACAGAACAGTTATAGATTGAATTGGGTGACTTTCAGAGTTACTGAGGTCAGGCTTCCCCAGAAGCAGAACCAGAGGGGAGGAAGTGAGCGCAAGTAGTTAATGTGGAAAATGCCCTGGGAAGCACTGGTAGGGGACCTGGAAGTGAGGCAGGGAAGGGAAAGAGTCAGTTCAGGGCACTTCAGTGAGCAGCCACCGCTGGCGCCCTCAGGGAGGCTGGGTAGAACATGCCTCAGTTGCCCATCCGAGGAGGGAGGAGGCTGGGGTATTTGTCCCTGGTTGGCCGAGATGGATGGGGTGGGGGTGGCAGTCACCCCCTACCACTTCCAGCCATCCCGTGAGTAGGTTGAGCACATTCCTGCAGCCAGAGCCAGCCCTCAGCCAAAGTCACAGGTGCTAATGGACAGGTGTCCTCAGCCAGAGTCATGGGTGCTAATGGACAGATGTCCATAGGCAGAGTCAAAGCCAAGGGATAAGGGCAGCACAGCATGGTCTGCCACACAAGATGTCCATCCAATACAGAAAGAACCTTCACCTCTTTTCTGGGAACTGCCTGCCCCTCCCTCTGGATAGACCCCAGAAGCCAAGCTCGATGGACCACTGCAAGCCCATGCATTTCCAGTCTGAATGCAAACTTGGACAAAGTATACCCTCTCACATGATTTTCTTTATTGAGGTAAAATTCACATACCATAAAGCTCACAGTGGGGGGTTTTTGTTTTTTTGTTTGTTTTGAGGTAAAATTCACATACCATAAAGCTCACCGTGGGGTTTTTTTGTTTTTTTGTTTGTTCCGAGGTAAAATTCACATACCATAAAGCTCACCGTGGGGTTTTTTGTTTGTTTTGTTTTGTTTTAGGAGGTCCCGGGTTCAATCCCAGTACCTCCTACATGGGAAGCAGGCACTCGACCACTGAGCTACATCTGCTCCCCCGTTCACTGTTTTAAAGTGTATGACTCAGTAGTTTTCCCTGTATTCATAATGTTGTCAGCCATCACCACTATCTAATTCCAGAACATTTTTGTCACCCCACAGGAAACCCCATACTGGTTAGCCGCCACCCCCCACACCTCAGTGTGTCACCTTCATGCAGTTCACCACCTGAACACCCACCCACACAGCAGCCGCCCCAGGCATCTGCGTGCACCGCTCCCCCATCCCGCCACCCTCGCCATCGGCTCGCATCGTTTGGATTGAGGGAAGAAATTGGGAGCTGCATCATATTAACGATCAGGCCATTCTACTCTTCCTTGGAGAACACAAACCAGCCCGGGGGCCAAACCCTCAAACTCATTTCTTTTTAAGCTAGAGCTCAATGGTTTTGAACAGCTGCATGATCCCCCTGCTCCACCATTCGCATTTTAGCATCGTTTCCTTCCAGTCTTTCATATCTACAAAATTCTTCCCAGTGGCGAGCTACAGCGGCTCCCATGGGCCCGTGAGAGCTGGTGGGCACATCTCCAACTCCTTCAGTGACGCCATGAGTCCGTTCTTGAAATCAGCCGCACCGGGAGCGCTTACACAACTGAAATCGGCAGGCGCTAAAAATCAGGGCTTTTCTTTGCAGAAACCAGGATGTTAAACATTCCCAAGCCCACCGCTGATTTTACCCCCAGACATTAGGTTTGTCCACATGTGTCCATCAGCTGTTTAATGCTCCCCTCAGTATCAGGCTCTGCTCCTGGCACAGAGACGCACAAGGCCAACGTCCTGGCCCCACATCCCAGGGGAAGGACAGACAACAGGTAAGTAAACATATAAACAAAGATCACTGCAGCTAGTGATAAAGCATGGAGAACGTGAAATGAGACAGGCCACGTGCTGAATATACTTTTATTCTCCTCCACACACACATCATATGAGCGTTTCCCCCAAGCTTTTAAAAGATCCAGGAAGCATTCTTCTTCATGGCCACAGGAGATTTATTCCTTGCTAGACTAGCCCTCTGATTCATTTAAGCCTTTCCCCCGCACATCAGGGTTTCTCCACCTCAGCACGATGGACTTTTGGGGCCAAAAAATTATTGGTGTGGGGAGCTGGCCTCTGCATTCTAGAACATTCAGCTGCAGCCGTGGCCTACACCCACTGGATGCCAGTAGTACTCGCCCCCGTTGCAACAACCAAAAATGTCTCTAGACATTACCAAATGTCCCCCCCAGGGGTGTGTGACAAATTCACCCCCGTTGAGGATCACTGCTATAGCTTCCAGCAGGACAAAGGAGACTTTAAATGGGCAAATATAAGTTCCCAATAGGGAAGTGGGGCTCAGAATGGGGTCCCTGGACCAGGAGCTTCACCACCACCCGGGGAACTTGTTAGAAAGGAATTCTCAGGCACTTCTCCAGATTTAAGGTATCGGAAGCTCTGGGGGTGGGGCCAAGCAGTCTCTGTTTTAACAAGCCCTCCCGGGATTGGATGCTTGCTGAAATTTGAGAACCACTGCGGTAGGGGGCTGGGGAAGAAAGTGGGAGAAATGAAAATAGCGTTTGCGAGTGGGTGGCTGGCGTCCGGCAATGCCGGGCTGCGGTTGCATCATCATGAGGTTTCTCTCTCTGGCAGGCATGGCTAGTGTAGGTGATTAGTGCAAATTAGCTGAGTGCAGGTGTGCTTTTGACTTAAGTACCACCTTTTAGCTCAGGATTACCCAACACTACTTATTTTTACCCCCGGGAGGCTCTAGGAGGCTTCAGGGCCCCGGAGAATGTTAAGAATAGAAAGCAAATAGGTCATCTGACCGGGGTCCCTAACTACCGCCTTGTGAGTCACCACTGCCTGTGAACCTTGGTTCTCTAAATAAATAGCATTTTGGTCATTTTGGAAACTGAACTGCAAAATGCAAGGTTAAACCAAGACGTACAACTAGCAGTGACTTCTCACAGGTTACCATGAATTCAGTTCAGGAATATGGACTCATCATTTCCTTCCATAGTTCCTAAGAGGGGCTTGTCCTTGCCAACCACTAGAACTAAAGAGCCTCTGATTTAGTGGCTCTCATTTGGGGCAGCGCTGCACAAACACAACCTGGGAGTGGGGCATTTGGAACCAGAGAGGGGATATTGGATTCTCACAATGATTGGTGGCCTCTGGCTTTTAGAGTGTGGGTGGCAGTGTTAAACATGCTGTAGTGTGCTGGTGGGAAAAGAAATTGGTACAGTCACTTAGGAAAATAATTTGGCAGTTTCTAAAAGGATTCAACATACACTTAGCGTATGATCCAGCCACTCCAGCCATTCCAGTCCTACGTCTTTACCAAAGAGGAAAGAAAGCCCGTGCCCTTGCTTGTGGGCGAATATTCCTTTCCACTCTATTTGTTATAGCCCCAAACTGGAAACAACCCAAATGTCCATCAACAGGTGAACAAACGGCGGCACATCCACGCAATGGATACTGCCCGGCAATAAAAAGGAATGAGCTGTTGACACACAGTGCATGTGTGCATCTCCAAGTAGTGCTGCCGAGTGAAAGAAGCCAGCTTCACAAGAGGAAATGCCTTATTTCGCCCTCCAATCGTTGTTTAATCTATAGTCAGAGAAAGCAGATCAGAGGATGCCTGGGGGTGCGGGGGAGGGTGAGGAAAGGGGGAATTACCAAGGGAACCCCATTGTAATCCCCTTTGGGAAGGAAACAGTTTGGGGGGGTAGTGATGCTAATGAACTTTCCACAGGGCAGCTCACCACCTGGCAGCTGGCTTCTCTCGGGAGCAAGAGAGCGAAAGAGGGAATCCAAAATGGAAGCCACAGCCTCGGAATAACCCACTCTTGGAAGCAACATCCCATCATTTCTCCCACATTCTATTCATTGGTAAGTTAAGTCCAGCCCATACCCAAGGGAAGAGAATAACTTAAGAACATGAAGAAAAAGGATAAAATAAAAAATAAAAATTAATTAATTAATTAATTTAATTTAATTTTAAAAAAAAAGAATACAAAGACCAGGGGTGGTGGCTGTTTGGCCACCTCAAAGGCTGCCTACCACTGGTAGCGGAGGAAAATACGGGTTGATATGTAGCTTCCTGTAGCTCTGCCCCAACAAAGGTACATTCCCTGTAGCCTGGCAGATCAGAACCAGTACCCAAAGACGCTTTCTTACAAAAATCCTAGCATCACACTACAACATGGATGAACCTTGAGGATGTCATGTTGAGTAAACGAAGCCAGACACAAAAGGATAAATATTTTATGATCTCCCTTACATGACATAATTAGAATAAGCACATTCATAGAGTCAGAAACTAGAATACAGGTTACTAGGGTCCAAAGTGGGGTAAGGAATGGGGAGTTAATATTTCATTGGTTGCAAGTGGAAAAAGACCTTGAACAAAAGGGAAAAAAGGTAAAGACAAATGAGTTTATATGGCTAAGAGATTTCAAAGTGAGCCAGAAGGTCATCCCAGAGGTTACACTTACGCATGTCTCAGCAGGATCTCATTGACTGCCAAAGTAAATATTGCCTCAAATAGCAGGGCTCCTGAGGGTTCTGGAGACATCCAGACACTATAGGCAGGGCAGACAGCTCAGGAGTTTGGCACCCTGCCAGTGGGCCCTACTTTGGAATTTATGCTCCCCAGTGTGACAGAGTTGGACTGAGTTGTGGTTTCCCTGCAAATGACCCTTCATTTTGAACCTATCATTAGTACTAGAGTTGATAGGTGTATGTCCAAAAGACTTAAATCTTTGGGCTGTCCATATGCCAATTGGGCCCTGAATTTCAACAGAGTTGCAACACCTACTCTTCAGTTCATTGGCCTCACCCAGGACAACTAACAACGAGATGATGATGGACAACAACTATCCCAAGAAACAGAGTGTGCAACTACAAGCAAGATAGTCCCATCCATCTGCCCCATGGGATGTAAGCCCCGTCTCAATTGGAAGCAGAGTGGGCATCACCATCCCAAAATCCTCAGGATTGGGGAATGAATGATGGACTAGAGTAGACTTACTGTTACTTATTGTGATTCTAGCAATGGAAGAACTCTTGTCATTGATGTGGAGGCAGTGGCCACTGGAGGTTCTGGGGGGAGGGAGAGGGGGAAATAGGTGTAATATGGGACCATTTTTGGGACTTGGGAATCGTCCTGAATGATATTGCAAAGACAGATACAGGCCATTGTATATCTTGTCATAATTTACAAAATTGTACAGGAGAGAGTATAAACTACAATATAAACTATAATCCATGCTTAGTGGCTCTATTAGACAGCCAAAGGGGTGCTGATGCAAAATACCAGAAATCAGTTGGTTTTAATAAAGGGTATTTGGGGTAGAAGTTTACAGTGACCAGGCCATAAAGCATAAGTTACTTCCCTCACCAAAGTCTGTTGCCATATGTTGGAGCAAAATGGCTGCCGATGTCTGCAAGGTTTCTGCTTCCCAGGTTCTTCTCTTCCCAGGGCTCATTTCTCTCTGGGCTCATCTGCTCTGCTTTCTCCACAAGGCCAGCTGTAGACTATCAGACGAATGGCTCATCTCTCTTCCTGGGGCCTCTGCTGTGTCTAATCAAGCCTTCTCTCAGCTCCTGTGTCCTTACTTCCCAGGCTCCAGGATCCAAAACTCTAAATTCCCTTCTCTGCACCAAGGGGGCAGGGACTCAACGTCCTCCTGTCATGGCCCAATCAAGTAAAAGTAAAACTTCTGAATCTAATATAATCTAATATGCCCAGAGGAGAAGACCAATTCACAAACATAATCCAATCTCTATTTTTGGAAATCATAAATAATATGAAACTGCTACAGTGGCAATGCTCGAAATGTGTTCATCAGTTGTAACAAATGTACCACACTAATGAAGGATGTTGTTAATGTGGGAATGTGTGGGAGGGGGAGGAAGAGGGGCATATGGGAATCCCCTACATTTTTTATGTAACATTTATGTAATCTAAGTATCTTTTTTAAAAATTAAATATATATATAAACAGCTTTAAAAACACTTCATTGGTCCAGAGCTTCTGTTTGAGGTGATGGAAATGTTTTGGTAAAGGATGGTGGTGATGGTTGCACAACACTGCGGTTATAGTTAACACCACTGAATTGACTATTTGAAAGTGGTTAAAAGGAAATTTTAGGTTGTATATACGTTACCAGAATAAAAATTTCAAAAAACCATAGAACTCTACTACACAGATCTAAACCCTAATGTAAACCATGGACTATAGTTACTAGTAAAATTATAGTAATACTGTATCGTCAATTACAACCAAAGTACCACAATGACGAAAAGTGTTAACTTAATAATAGGGAAAACTGTGTGTATGTGAGGGGTGTTTAGGGACTCTGTACTTTCTGCATGACTTTTCTGTAAATCTACAACTTCTCTAATCAAAAGAAAAAAAAAAGAGAAAAAAACTACTCTCACGGCTCCTGCCAGTGGCCGTAAGAGCTGAGAGTGCTGAAACGGTTCGCAGTGTGTATTTATGTGGTTTCTCTCCCAGCGGCTGAAGCAACAGAGCAGGAGAGGCAGAGGAGTGTTGTGGGCTGAGAAATGTGAGTGGCAGTGCCCTGTGTCCTCCAAAAGAACTGTCTGGTTATTTTCTGGAAACATTCCTCTGTATGTTGTACTAGTCAGGATGGGCTCGGCTCTGCTACAGAAAAGAAACAAACCATAACAAACAGCTTATTTCTTGCTCAGGCAAAGGTGGCTCTGGGTCCAGGCGATTCTCCAAGGCTGCTGTCCTCCACAGTGTGACTCAGGGATCCAGCTGCTTCCATTTGTGACTCTGCCCTGGCACTACCAGGCCTCCTCCAGGATGGGAAAGGGGAAGGTGGAGACTGCAGAATCTGGCAGGGACTTTTTACTGCCCCAGCCAGGAAGTGAGACATCCCTTCTGGCCACACTCCAGTGGCCAGAACTAGTCCCACGGCCTGCCTAACTGCAAGGGTAGCTCCTTATAACCCAGGGGGAAAGGAGAACTGGAGAGAGAATCAGCTCCACACGCAAAGAGGAGATTCTGTGCTCACCGCAATATTAGAAGGGAGGCACCCTTTCTGCTAGTTAATGCTCAAGAACCAGGTTGCCTAGAAATTAATAACATTTTGATAGAAAGCCCCCCAACCACCACAATTTCATATGTTGTTAATATTTATGCTAAGTCCTTTGTGTGTGTGAAACTCATTTGATCCTTAAAATTACTCAATGAGGTTGAAATTCTTATTACCATTTCAAGGATGAAGGTTTGAGGTTCAAAGAGGGCAAAGAACGCATCCAAGGTCACTGTGGCCAGGATGCCGGCTGTCCCCCGCCCACCCCTCCGGGTCCGCTCAGCAACTTCTCCACCCTGCCCTCTGCCCCCCGAGACCGACCCACATGGACCGCATCATGCTGCGGTACCCCCTGGCTTCCGGTCGTCTCAGCCAATGGTCGCCCTGGATGGGGAGTGGAGGGAGGGGGGAGGCCGGCGGGGCATTTATTTCCCAAGCTTCCTGCTTGCGGAATCACAGCAGGGCCCACTCTGAATTCTGGGGCCCACTACTTTTTTTTTTTTAGGCGATACCAGGGATCGAACCTGGGACCTTGAACATGGGAAGCTCAACCACTTGAGCTACATCCGCTCTCCCTACTACTTCTCTTCACCCTTCCCAAGGAGGGGTGGGGACTCAGATGTTACTCATCTCAGGGCTCTGCACAGTGCCTTGGACTGCATGCTCATCAAGTCGCCCCATCAGAGTGCAGGGACCCCAGGTGGACGCAGATAATAAATGGTAGAGCTGGGACTGGCCTAGTGTGATGCTGTGATTATTTGTCAGGTTCCTTTCTCGAGTTCACTCTGATGGCTAAAGACATAGAAGTCTTATTATTTTTATTTACTTATTGAATATAGTAAATAAAAATAATTTTTAGAATTGATAATTTCTTCTCATGACAAATTCAAAGCATGTTAATTGTAGGAAAAAATGTAGACTTTGGATACATGGAAGGAAATAGTCAATCAAATATTGTCCTACCATCCCCCCAAAAATGTTAATATATATATAGTCTTTCATTATTTTTGTATGCATATATCTATACATTTTGTAAAATTAGACTCTTCCTATATACTCAATGGGAAAAAGTTGTGACCCTCTTTTCATGTCTTTTCATCCTTATACAATATGTTAGCAGGTTGCTAGCATTCCACTGCAGGGTTTTGATATCAGTTTTAGAACTAATTTCCTATTTAGGGGTATTTAGATTATTTTCAAATTTGGTTCATACAAATAATGCTGTAATGAATTTGGGGGGAGGGCCAAATCTTTGCATACACATTTATTCCCTTAACATGAATTTCTAAAGGTAGAATTGGTGATTTGGAGTGGCACATTTTAAGGCTTTGGATGTGAACTGCCAAGTTTCCCTCGCTGCCGCACCTCTCCCCGGACCCCAGCCTATGAGATATCTATTTCTCTGCATCCTCACCAACACTGGAAATTAACATTTTGAAAAATCTCTGCAAATTGCTTCAACAGGATAATTTCAATGTAATAAAATATCTTCTATCTGAAAAAAAAAAGGTCTTCATTTAAAGTACGAATACAAACAAAATAAGGCTTAAAAGTGAAGAGGAAATCGAGGCAGCTGTCTAATAAAATCAGGGCATTTTAACTGGAGAAACCTGACAACCACCACCTCGGCCAGGTGATCAAGGTCAGCAGCAACAGTTTTATATTATGTCGCTATCAGGTACTCTTGATATGATGTAGTAAAAATGGCATTTTACCCTTGTGGTCTTTCTCCCCAAATCCATCGTCCCAGTCTAATCACGAGAAGAACATCAGACAAATCCCAATTGAACAGTCTATAAAACACCTGCCCAGTATTCCTCAATGCTGTCAAGATCATAATAGGCCCCAAATGGTGACATCCATCAACTGATGGAAGGATGAGCAAAACGGGGTCCATAATTCAGCCACAAAAAGGAATGAAGTTCTGATCCATGCAAGGTAGGTGAGCCTTGAAGGCATTAGGCTGAGTGAAAGAAGCCGAGTCCGAGTCCGCGTATATGACATGTCCAGAAGAGGCAAATCCACGGTGACAAGGGCTGGGGTGGGGGGAGGGGGGAGTGGGGAATGATTGCTAATAGGCTCGGGATTTCTTGAGGTCATAAAAATGCTCTGGAATTAGATAGGGGCAGTGGCTGCACAACTTTGTGCATGTACTAAAAGTCACTGATTTGTACATGTTAAAAGGGTACGTATTATGAGATGTAAAATTATATCTCTAAAAAAAAAAAAAAAACCAGGAAATTCTGAGAAACTGTCACAGCCAAGAGGAACCCAAGGAGACATGGCACCTAAATGTATCTGTGGTGTCTTGGATGAGATCCCAGAGTAGAAAAAAAGACATCCAGTAAAAAGGAAGGAGATCTGAATAAAGTAGGAACTTTCATTAATTATAATGTAGCAATATTTGTTCACTAACTGTGCAAATGTACAATACTAATGGGAGATGTGAATAATAGGGGCAAACTGGTGTGGTGTATATGGGAACTCTGTCCTCTCTGCAATTTTTCTGTAAATCAACAACTATTCTGAAATAAGGGGCTTATGCAAAAACAATCAAGCACAACCAATCAGGAAAATTTGAACCACCTTAAAAAAACAAACAAAAAACAAGGCTTCCTGCCTGTAGCTGTGAGAACACAGACCCTTCTGATTTTATCATCAGGAAAACTGCCCATCAGGAAACAGAGCCTGCCTCGGCATCCTGGGTCGCCTGGGAAGCCGTTGGCTGGGCTGAGGTAAACACAAGTGACTCTATTCTCAGAAGGTGGTTCTAACCACTATTGACCCCTCTTTCTGCTTCGGTTTGTCTGCATCGGGTTTGGACCTAATTCATCCTGTCTGGACAAGTTCTGATACTGGAAGGCTTTTTTTTTTTTTTTATGACTTTGGGGAGATTTCAGGGGATTTGCCTGAAAAAGAAAATATGACTTTTTAATAAGTGAATAACCCCAACATTAATGCAAACTCTTATGGCTCAGGAGGCAAGAGGAGCTTCGGACTTCCAAATGACCCAGGAGGAGGGCCTCTATGTAAAATACATGCAAATTCAAAGAGTCAGAAATTAGAATGCAGGTTGCCAGGTGAGCACCGGGACACCGGTTCTCAAGCGTGCACCAGTGCAGCCCTGAGCAGCTGCTCTTGCAGAAACACCTGGGATACTGACCTATTGAAACAGAAAATAACCACCCCAGATTTGGGGCTCAGGTTCTGTGAAACTTGATAGTAGGAGAAATTGTGACTGAAGAGCTTAGAACCATATGGAGAAAACACAGTGGGAACATCAGAACCTGTGCCCATTCTGAGAAATAATTTTAAGTTCACTGAAATTATTCTTTTAACAACAATAAAAATAGCAGCGGGCAACATTTTTTGCACATGCGGTAATGCTGTGTTTGCTCTCTTTTTTAAAGCTCCTGTGACCCCTCTCCTCGGGAGCCCAGTGTTGAGTCTGAGGCCAGCAGCTTTCTAGATGCATTCCTGCGGGGAGGCTTGCCCCAAACCAATTGGAAGAGAGCAAGCCAAATTCTTGGCTTTGGGGAGTTCCGCAGCAGACTTTTGAAATTCATGGCAGAGATCATAATCTTGAAAGCCAAGGTTTTGTGGATCAAAATTTGGGATTCAAAAGCAAATCCCCAGGGAGGTGGATGTGGCTCAAGGGATTGGGCACCTCTCTCCCACAACTGGAGGTCCTGGTTTCGGTTCCTGGTGCCTCCTAAAAAGATCAGCACACAACAAACAGACACAGGAAATATAAACAACGAGGGGGTGGGGAGAAATAAATAAAAATAAATCTTAGGGGAAAAAAAGTAAATCCCTGAAAAAAAACCTGGGAATAAAGTTAATGCCACAAACAACAGATCTGCCCAAGGACTGAGGTCAGGTTACCCTGTCTCTGAGGCTGAATTTTTTCAAAATAAAAGAAATCAGTGGGCAGTGTGTGTGTGTGTGTGTGTGTGTGTGTGTAGGCATTAAGGAAAAAAAAACTCCAGAAGGTTGGAAAGTGGGCGAAACTGGATTGGCCATGAGCTAGACATTGTTATACTCCTCTCTACTTTTGTATATTTTTCAAGTTTCCCACAATACTTCTTTTGCTGTTATTGTTTAATGTGGAAGCCAGCAGAAAGGTATTGCAGTTGTGTAGGCAAGAGATGGTGGAGGAGAGAGGCTAGATGTGATTCAAAAGGTACCTGGCCTTATCTCACTGGATTATTCCAACAGCTCGTGCTCAAATGGCCACCCAGCTTCACGCCAAGGAATTACCCCGTGCCCAGGGGAGAAGCTGTGTTGGGAGAAGAGCTGGTTAGCCCCTGGGGTGGGTTTCCAAGAAGGGTCCTTGACGACATCTTCAGCCTGAAGGATGCTTTAGTCTAGGTCCCCGGACTAGAAGGAACTTCAATGGGCAGTGGCCGCACCTGCCTTGAAAAGTCCCTCCACCTCCGCTGCTGCGAGAGCAGGATTTGGAGTCTGCTGCCCATGGCAATGAGTTAAGGAGGCGCCCTAACTCATTTACTTCTTGTATTTTTTTTTAACGTTTTATTGTAGTAACACAAGTCCAATGTTCCCCTTTTGACCACTCCCAAGTGTACAATCCGGCGATGTTAATTACATTGACAGTATTGTGCTGCCATCGCTACTCTTTCTTCACCTCAAACACTGGCTCTGCACCTGCTGAGCCTCACCTCTGGGCCCCTGGCGACCTGTCATCTACCACCTGTCCCTATGAATTTGCATACTCGAGGTATTTTATAGGAGAGAGATCATACAGTATCTGCCTTTTTGTGCCTGGCTTGTTTCACTCAACGTGGTCTCTTCATCCGTGTTGAAGCATGGATCAGAACTCCGTTCCTTTTTATGGCCAGGTACTATTCCTCCGTGCGTATATGCCGCATTCTTTATCCATTCGCCTGTTGAGGGACACTTGGGTTGCTTCCCCCTTTTGAATAATGCTGCTGTGAACATTGGTGTACAAACACCTCTCAGAGTCCCTGCTTCCAATTCTTTGGGGTAAATACCTACAAGCGGGATTCCATTTTATTTCTTGTACTGGGTTGAAGAGTGTCCCCCTCAAATTCATACCTCCCTGGAACCCTAGAATGTG
>PVKH010020805.1:0-14498 GCA_004027955.1 Chaetophractus vellerosus | reverse complement strand
CCCTTCCCCCTCTCCCAGGAGTGCACTCCCACCCCTGCGTTACCCGCCGGGACAAAGAGTACCCAGGATTTTATGCTGCAGGACTCAACTCACACTCCAGCCGCCTCCAGACCGATGGAGCCAATATTCCTATGCCCCACGCTCCCCGCAAAGACCGCGCTCCTCCGCTCCTGCTCCCGCTCGGCCACCCCCTACCTGAGAGCCGGTGAGTGCAAACCTACACCGTCGGCGCCATCTTCAGCCTCCTCTGTGTTTATATTTAGGTCTACCATTTTATTAGTCTGCCAAAGGGGTGCTTATGCAAAGTACCAGAAATATTTTGGCTTCTATAAAGGGTATTTATTTGGGATAAAAGCTTACACTTACAAGTCCCTAAACAGTACAACTCAAGGCTGCTTTCTCACCAAAGTCAGTTGCCATGTGTTGAAGTAAGATGGTCACTGATCTTTTCCTGGTCTCTTCTTCCTGGGATTCTTCTTAGGCTGGCACAAAGCTTGTCTCTCAGGGCTTTTTATATCAGTCTCTGGCGGTGGTATTGTTTCTTTCTGGGCCCTCTAAGCTACTTGGCTGCTCTGGTCTCTTCACAAGGTCAGCTGTAACCTATCAGGTGAATGACTCATCTCTCCCTGGGGCCCCAAGATCAAACATGACAGAGTTCTCTCTTCCCAAGTATCTTCTTGAGTGGGTGTCCATTTATATCAGCCCACCAAGGGGGTGGGGGCTCAACCTGAGTCATGCCTTACTGATGTAGTCAAATCAAAGCCCTAATCTTAACAGGTAATTTAATCAAGAGCCTTCAACTGAATCCAATATAATCAAAGGGTATCATACCCAGAAGAATAAATTAGTTTACAAACATAATCTTCCTCTTTTGGGGATTCATAAATAATCACAAACTGCCACAACAATTTTATTATTTATTGTCTGTATTTGTTCCTCTGCCTATTTTTTTGCCTTATTTTGGATTACTTGAACATTTTTAGCATTTCATTTTAATTTGCCCATTGAAATTTTGACTCTATCTCTAAGAGAAATTTTTGTTGGAGTCCATAGGGATTGAAAATTATATGCTTGACTTTATACAATATGTTTAGAATCAATATTTTACTACTTCCACTGAAATGTTGAAGTCTTACTACTGTATATATCCTTTTACCCTCCTACTTTTATGTTGTTATTGCTTGTATATTACATGTAGAAACATGAAAACACCATCAAATAGTGCTATACTGCTAGGTTTTGAGTTTGTTTTTTGTTTGCTTGCTTTCAACTGCAAGCTTATTTTAAAGAACTTAAGAGCAAGAGAAAAATAGCCCATTATTTTTTATCCAGTGTTTCAGTGGGAACATTCTTATAATACTCTTTAAAGTCCTTGCAGATCCAACATCTATGATACCTTGTCATTGGTGTCTCTTAATTTTTAAATTTTCCCCTATGAATTGAGATTTTCATGTTTCTTCACATGTCAAGGGATTTTTGTTTGGCATCATGTGAATTTTGAATTTTATACTACCAGACTTTGGGCAAGTTTATATCTAATGAAGAATGTTGATTATTATTATTATTTTTTTTACCTTCTTTAGATTGGTTCCAATGTCAATTCAGTTTCCAATCTGAGACCTGGCCAAAGATCCCCGGTAGCTCAGTTCTCAAAGTCTTTGGTGTGCTAATTAGTATTAAATACATGTTTGTATAGGTCAGGAGTTGACCCAGGAATTAATAAACAGCTTTATAGGGTTGCTTTCCTTACATATTTCATCTTTATCATCTCACTGGTATTATTCAGTCCAGTGGGCTCCACTTTTTTGTCCTATGGTGAGTAACTGTCCCCTTTTGTAATTGCACTACCTCTTGGTCCAAGTGGAAGAAGCCTCTCCACAGAAGAGAAGAGAAGAGAAGGGAAGTTTACCTTCTCTCAGAGTTCTGGCTATGGGACTACCTGAGTGTGGCATGCAATATATCAGAGAGAAATGATAGAGAGGGCAAGAAAACTGATTTCCCCCAATTTCTCTGAGGTCTGTGATGTCCGTTTTCTGTAACTTGATCCAGAACTAGGTTACTTTCTATTTTTTTTAAATTTGTTTTTATTTATTTATTTATTCCCCCCTTGCCTCCCACACTCGATGTCTGCTCCCTGTGTCCATTCGCTGTGCATTTCTTCTGCGTCTGCCCATCTCCCTTCCTTGAGTCATCCTACTGCACCAGGTCTCTAAGGCCTGGGCCAGCTTGCCCCCACCAAGAGGCCGCCGGGAAAGGAACCCAGGGCCTCCTACATAGCAGTCAGGAGCCTAACCGTCCGAGCCACAACCACCTCCCTAGAAGGTTACTTTTTGATCTCTCTGTGCCTGAACCACAGAGCTCACTTCCAGATTTTGGTTGGCATTGAGTCCAGGCCAAGAGATACTGGAAGACAAAATTCAGTAAACTAATTGTCAGTTCAGTAGTACTTCAAATTCTGATTTTCTTCCCAAGCCTTCCTGGTGATATTTACTTTTCAGTTTTTTCATAGGCTCTTCATGAAATCTGTCCATGTTTTTTATTTCAGTGGAAGAGAAAAGTCGATGTGAGTCTATGTTATCTTTTCCAGAACTGGAAGACGATTTTTTTCATAGTTGATACTTTTTCACATTTCAGAACAATTTTAAACTATCATTAAACTTTTGTAATTAGTTTTCTTATATTTTATTTAACTTTATTTTTTTGGTGTTAGATTGGCTTCATTTGGAATGAAACAATTTAAAATGGTGAGATTTGGCTTGATGGTAATACTTGAAATTTTACACCATTCTGATGAAGTCACTCCAAACTCTTGTGGAATATTTCCAATAATGAATTCCATCTTTTTAATTCACTATTCCAACCCCACCCCCAAAGACTGCCCCTCTTCTATAATAACTCACTTCCATCCTGGAAATGTAAATTTTATAAATGTTCATAGATTTTGATCTCAAAATGTTTTTAATTTTCATTTTGATATGATAAAAAGAAAAACATATCATTCCTTTTTTTCCCAACTATTTTCCTCTCTTAAAATTTGAGGTAGATTTTAGAAATGTTTTCTTCCCTATGAGAACACTTACATAGCCACTAAACAAAAATATGGAAGTTATTTTAACTAATACCTAATGACATTGTTTTTACTTCTATCAGGAGCCAGATATGTTGTTAGGCTGAGAAGTCTGTTAGAGATTTTAACTCCAAATATTCTACACATTTTCATATATATCAATTCATATATCAGTTTTTGTTTTCAAGTTTTCTTCTTTTTGGTTTGTATCTTGTCTGTTTGGGGGTGCTGGAATGTATCTTATAGCCTATATAATCAAATCCCTATTTTTAGGAAACTAGGTCATGTAGATAATAACAAAAGTAGAAACAGATCACTTGACAGCTGAGACTAATCTCCACAAAACATTGTCTCTCTTAGAAGTTCAGGTTTAAGAAACTGACTTATATAATTAGTATATAATTTTTCAGCATCAATTTTCTTCTATGAAGATATTTATCTTCATTGTTATGATTAAATGTGAAATTTCTTATGAAATCAAATATGTATTTAGAGAAACTGATATGGTGAGTCGGACTCAGGGAAAATGCTAATAGCTCAGGTTTGATCAATAAATGCATTAAAGCTTCTACTGATCCTGCCACAGATTCCATGCATAAAGTTGCTCGACAAATTCATTTGATGAGTTAAATGAGAGTATACCTTCTAATTTGTTTTCATATTTAATTATCCATTCTTTCTTTTGATTCATAGGCAGTAATTTCATACTGTTGATTCCCTCTTGACCTTGTGCTAGTAACTGGATCCTGAGATCTGGCTTGTGGCCCAGAAATATGTAGAAAATTGTTTATATTAGCAGCAAGCTGCCTTGAGCTGCAATGCTTTGATTTAACGTTACAACTGTACTAAAAGTAGCATAGCTTTCCCATGTACTCTCTATTCTGTTCAAATCCCTTGTCATTATAACAGATGTTTGGATTATTGTTCTGTAAACTATGTCAGAATTTCAATCTCTAGTATCTGTTTATTATTCTCCAAGGGTGATATTACAAATGTTCTCATACACAGTTAATACTTATAAAAGTCTGTCTTATTTCCCACTAAAAAACTTAGAAGAAAGTTTTAATTAATCAGAATAAATATAACTAATTTTAGGAGGAGTGTTTTTAAGTATACATAAACAAGTGGTCAGCTAAAAATAGGCAACATTTCAGAGCATTGTAGTCACTTAAAAATACTAATGTTTTTATCTTGTCTTATGAGATATTGATTTAAAAACTTTGAATGCATGTTTAGTTAAAAGTTAATATGCTATAATTTAATGCTTTTATTCCAACACTGAAATATAATTTAATTTATACGAACCCTATAAAAGCCATATCTGCTGATAAATCCTTATGGTTTTGAAGTGTGAAATGCTAACAAAATAAAACAATTGTTAGAATAGAAGAATGTGAAGCCCAAATGTTCACAAAGATATCTGAAATATAAAGGGAGAATATCACTACTTAAAATTTGTAACTCAGTGGAAAACTTTCTTACCTTTAAAAGGAAAACACAGGGTTACTTACAGCTTTTTAAAATACATTTTTAAAGCCTGAAGTATTGGTTTCCTCCTGTTGTTTGTATGAGTTATGGCAGCTTTTACAAGGGCATGAAATAAGATATCCTGAGGTGACTTGGTCCAAATGGATGTTGATGAAGAACAAAATCTCTGAAATGTCATTTGTTTCTCTTTTCCATTTTTATATTTTAATTTTTGTTTAATAGACAATTGGAATGTTCAAAATAAAGCCCACATCAGATAAAGGAGTGTTATACCCACTGATTGCAAGAGGTGTAAGCACACTAATCCTCTGAGGAATAATCTAGAAAACAGGGTCTGTAGCTGAGTCAGAAATGTCTACATGAAAATAATTTGCTTCTCTCACTTATTTCAAACATATTTTGTCTTTCTCGTTATTTTCAGTTTTTATTCTTGTTTTCCTTTGAATATAAAGATGGTGTAAAAAAAAAGAGAAGGGAGAGAGAGAGGAGACTACTTTTAAAAAATGATTTAGGAGAATGACTGAATTCTTCAGGGAAATAAAAGGAGAGAAGAAGGGAGTTTAAGGAAAAGGGTCAATTAGCTACTCAATCAGCCCCATAGAAAAAGGTGTTGTAGCTTTTATTTCATTCATTTTGCCCTAAAGAGTGGACACAGCCACGGGGTTCAGAGAGTCTGGGAGAATACCAACTTGCATTACATTTGCATTTAGGATTTTAAAACTGAAGGCAAGGGGAAAAAAAAAAAAAAAACAAGGTCAGCTTCCGAAATGATGAATGCCTTTTTGCTGAAAGCTGTACTGAACGTCCTTGAGTTTAATCAAAACTATTTGTTTTTAGTCAGCTTTGCTGTTGTCTCTTTTACTCTTGTCCACTGATAGCTTGACATTAATGACATCATAAATCATGTGAAGTGGCGGCTTGGGTTTGGTAGCATTTCACGTGTTTGTTGAGATGTCCTGGACTATTTGAGGGGCTGGTACAAGGTTGGATATCGTTCTTGACGGAATCTTTAGTTTATGACATTATTTGGCCAGTAAAAGCATGCATTGCATTATAAGTGTGATGAGCCTTCATTAAAGAATGCCTGCCTCCTTGTTAAAAACAGATTTTAGAGAGTATTGAGTGGATGGATTTGCCTTTAATTCTGTTTCTTCAATAAATTTTCATAAAGATGATTTTTAAAACCAACCTTAAAATAAAGAGCAGGTCCTCTGTACTTGTCAATTCCTACAGTCATCCAATGCCTGTTAAAGAAAGCAGCAGAGTACGTTTGCACTGTTCACATTTGTACATTGTACAGTCTATAGAGACTTAAAAAAATTTGAACAAATCTATCATTTATACTTTTTAAAAGACTTGTTAAGCATAAAGCATCATCTGTACATTGAAAATGTATTCTTTGAAAAATGTCTAGCTTTTATCAGTTTTTTGTTTCTGAGTGATTTCACTGATCCTTCTATGTTTTATGGCTTATCTTTGTGGCTGTGTTTTTAGAACATGCTTTTCATTATCATTGCACTCTACCATTTACAAAAGAAAAGATTACTCTTTAACTGTTATTTATTCAGTGGAATTTTTATATTGCAAACTTATATAGATCATAAGAAGAATATACAGATCATTTGCTTCCTTATCAGGTCAATGGCTTAACAAGTTAAACAATGAGATCAACTTTGTTTAAAAAGGCAACTGGCAAAAAGAGATATCTTTTCTGGAGTCATGCAGAAGGATGTCATCTGAAATGCTCATTGCATATTGTAAAAGAGACTTTGTAGTTCACAGTGTTGATGAGATAGTTCAGTCAAAATATATAAACACATATCCAGATTTTAACAAAAATGCAGGTTTTCACCTCTATACTAAGTGGATCAAAATTAGAACATTGCTACACAATCTCAACAAAATGCTGAATAGAAAACATCTAATAAGATCAATCATTTTACAACTTGGGTAATATAAACCTTTGATTTTAAACTGAAATTAAGGGGGGGGATGTTGTATATAGATATAAGTACAGATTCTTAAAACTATCACTTTAGATATTTATCACCTATTTTCATATGAATTCTAAGAAGTTGTTTCTTCATTTATCTGTGAAGTATAAAACAAAGTAATTTTGTGACAATAACCTAATTTGATACAACATAAAAAGATTTTTATTCTTTTTTCAACAAGATATTTTGGCAACATAAATTAATTACAACATTATTTGATTCTTCCTTCAAATACAATTGGCCCCTGTTATGAAGAAGAATTTCTTTTCTCCATGACTCAAAGGGTGGCAAAATAATTATAATGGTAAAGCAAATCACAGTTTAGCTAGAGTATATTTAGGATAATATAGTGCAATTCATTGTGAATTGTACCTCTGCTCTCTGGGTTTCTTGCCAAAGCTAAATTAATATTAATATGAATCCTTATACTAATGGTACTACCTTAAGATATGCTCTCCAAAGTATTTTATATGATTTCATGGTATCTCTCACTATACTCTATGGATAATATTGTTCTTATGAAGGAGAAGTTATTATATACCTTTTCCCATCCAAGCTTCCGCTACCCATTTATGCACATCCATCTCCCACAAAATGTTTTTTTCATTCATTCACTGAATATTTAAGAGTCTTTGCTTTGATCTGATCTACACATGACAGGATGAGACAGGCATTATTTTTCTTCATGCCCTAACTATGTGCTATGATTATTCCTGGTCTGTGCTACTTCTTCTGATTTAGATCCACCAATAAATCACTACAACCACAGGAACCGAGAGAATTAGTTTGGCTTGCTCCAGAAGAGGAGCAATGATACCCCAAAGGTTTGGACCTCTTGGCATGCAGAGGGGATCACTTCTATACTCACACTAGAAACAGTTTTTATCTTAGGTTTCCAGATACAAAATTTTCGGGTTTGCTCATCTACCAGTCTTGAAAACTTTCCTAAAACATTGAGCATAGGAAATCTCCTTTTTCCCAATAACGCAAACAACATTACCATAAGTGGGCAAATGATGGTTTCCTGGTAAAATAAATAAATGGCAACATCAAATTGATTCATTACTTTTATTTGTAAATGGTTGATTCTAAACCATTGACAAGAGTGGCACAAGTACTTGGAGAATCTACCTTACACAAAATGACCACAACCACCCCTCTTGCAATTGTGGGGATATGTACATGCACTCACATATAATACACACACCTATACGTGCACATGTCTACTCATACACAAATACATACCAAGCTCAGATAAAATTACAGTTTTGGATTAACAGTTTCATTTATCTCGAAGACTTTCATTTTAATTTAAATTCTTATTGGAAGCCTAATGAAAACCTGCCAGTTGTAAATCTATTCCAAGATGAACAAATTCCAGGACATATATAAATAGTGAACTATGGTAATTAGAGTAAAGGATCTGGAATATTATTTATTTCTAAATAATGTATAGCATGTAACAGTATTTGTATAACAAGTTGTTATTAAAATCCTCTGTCTGCGTACTGATTTGACTTATTTTGCAACTAATTGTCTTTTATAAGTAATCATGAAGTATATATAAAGTTTGGTAAGTAAAATCATCTAATTTGACAAGGGACATATCAAAAGGAAAGAATTTGTGTCAAATACATTGTAGCAGCTTGTTCTCATAATTGTCAAATGCAATTTCATGAATACATTGTCATAAACGTCTTTGGAATAACTTTGATTGTATATTAAGATGGGATTTATAGGAGAATGCAGCAGTCAATATTTTGAAAATGTGCTTAGTGAGGGCGAAAACCCCTATTTTTGAGCTGATACTCCAGAATGAAAGTGTAGGTTCACTGGAACTACCAATGATAATCGTCCTTCAAAGGCAGTTTCCTTATACCGTTAACTAAGTAAGCCAAGTATAGATAAATAAGTTCGTTCTCTAAGAGCAACAAATTTGAATCTAGAAGATAATTAGCACTTGGATGTACTCCATAGAGAAGTTCTCTTTAACCAGAACTTTCTCCATTTTGTGTTCTAAATTTTATTCGAATTCGAGGTTTATTCTTAAAAACGTACTATTTGTGGTCTACTGATAACTGATGGAAAGCAATGAATTGTTTCTTATGACTTTGGATATTGACAGGAAACAGATCCCCCACATGTGATTGTACAGGTTGTTCACTGTCCAAGAAAATTTATTTCCCACTCTGTTCACCATTCCATGAACCTGGGTTAGGTTTCTTTTTTTTTTATTTCAGATAAAGACAAAATCTTATCAATCTGAACATCCAGGAGGCTGCATTTTCTCTAATTTAAATAAAGTTGCATGCAGACAACCCAGAGGCATTTGTGGAAAAACTTTTATTTAATAGTAAAATAATTACTGCCAATCTCAAAAGTGAGTTTTGACTTGGTTTAGGTAAAACTAAATCTTACCTAAACACTATCTAAAACTAGGAAATTTTAGAAGCAATGTCTTCTATGACACCTTAGCTTCTTAATGATGAGATACCATCATTTCCCCTTACTGTGTCATATTAATCAAAATGTTAAGCAATTTTTTGTGGCTATTATATTTCCTGTGTGTTTAAGCCTTTTTAAATGGTCATGGATAAATGTGCCAACCGCTTATCTACATCCACAATAGGGCTATTGAAAAAAAGACACCCACTTTTTCACTGATGTTTACAAAAGTTAAAGTAAAACACTGAGCTAAGAAAATCTCTGTGGGAGAAGAAAATTTCAAGAATGTTCCAGAATTTTCCAATTGAAGCACTAAAGAACATAATTTGACCTTATTTCCTTAGGTTATTGATGTGCTAGTGCTAATCTTATACTAGGTCAGGGTTAACCCCAAAGAATAAGCTATTGAGCCTTGCTAATATCTTTGTGGTACGTGTCAATAGCAGTCTGGCTTGTGACTCTGGTTTCCAAGTCTCAACTTCAAATAGTATTTTCTGTAATAAATATAGTAAAATAAGCATGGGGTCCTGTGCAAAATGCCTTTTCTTCATTAATTCTATTAATATTTATTGACTACCTGCTATGTGAAGGCATTTGGAGGAAAAAAAGGTTTGGTGAAAGTTTATTTTATAGGTTCATGTGTTCTCTCCTGTCACACGAAGAGATATCCAGCATCAATTTGCAGGGAATGCAGTTAGTTTCATCTATATCTTTTTGTGATAATCTCTTACATTCAATGAGCTAGTTCTGGGAATTTTTTTTCTACTTAAGTCATATTGGATATGTTTAAAAATATTTTAAAATATAGGAACCTATTATGTATTTGTTTGTCTTGAGAGTATTCGTGAGAAACAGAAAACCACAAGAGGTATATGACGTATGGACTCCAAAGCAGTATTTTACTATGAAAGCATGGAACCCTGCTGGCATATGTAATTTAATGTGCACCAAGCCTCCCCTAATTCAATCAGGCTTCTACATCCCTTCTTTTATATTCCAATTGGATTCCATGTGCTAAAGCCATCAAGATTTTCAGGATGAAATGAGTGCTTGTATTAATCCTGCAATTTCCATTTAAAACACAGCATCGATTTGATTAATAAGGTTTGATGCTGAATAATTATATGGCAAATATGTAGGCTATAGGAAAACCACAGATGTGACCACCAGCAAAATCCTTGTGGGAGAAGGGGGTCAAAGGGAAGCAATGGCCATGACTGAGGTGATGAATTCTTTGGCTTTTCTTTTATGCAATTAACAAGCAGGGCTTCTATTAATTTGCCACCCCTAGAGCCTTGACTGGTCAGATGCGTCTGGGTCAAGGGTCACAGGGGCAGAGTAGGGGTCAGCATCACAGCAGCCCTTGAACAAAATGGGAAAACCAAAGAAATCCAAATGAAATGGCTGAGTATACATTCTGGACTATGGAGGGGAGGGGAGGGAGTGCCTCTCTTTAATGTTAAGATTGCTGTTTTAGAATAATAAAAATGTTCTCTGCACATTTAATTCAAAGTAATCAATCTAAGGTGCAGTGCTTGAGCATCCAATAAAAGAAAATCAATGTGGTCTCTACAAGGGAAGACAAACAATGCTCGCTTTTACTAAAGGGATTATAGGTTAACATTTATTCAGTGTATTGTAATCTGATGTCAAGTGGTATAAAATCAAGCCAACAATCCATTACTACCCGTTATAGGCTAGGTGCTGATCTCATGCAAATTGACTTTTCATAGAACTTATTAAATCATTTCTGTGTTCTAGCTATGAAGCATTTTTCTACAGTGGCTGAACTTCAATGAATTTTACTTCACATCATGAATGAAGACATGTCAAAAAGACAAATATTTGTCATTTAAAAACAAAGTTTTTTCCACAACTTTCTTATGTTTCCAGTCATTATTTAATCATATAAAATACATATTATTTTATGTTCCTATTAAAACTAAAGTGGCCAGCATAGGTTCTGAGGGGAGGGAGAAGGAGGAATAGGTATAACATGAGGCATTTTGGGGACATTGGAATTGTCCTGAATGACATTGCAATGACAGATACAGGCCGTTATACATTTTTCCAAAACCTATTAAGTTATGTGGTGCAAAATGTAAACTATAATGTAAACTATAGACCATGGTTAGTAGCAATGCTTCAGTATGTGTCCATCAATTGTAACAAATGTACCACATTGATGAAGGATGTTGTTAATGGGGAATAGTGTGGGAGGAGGAAGGGGTGGGGTATATGGGAATCCCCTATATTTTCTATGTAGCATTTATATAATCTAAAGCTTCTTTTAAACATAAAAAAATAAAAATAAATTTAAAAATACACTAAATAAAGAATTCGGTCCGGATACTGAATCTGATTTTTTTTCTCCCAAATCCTTTCAGTGCACTACTGCAAATGTCACTGTACAAGTTCATCTATTTTTCCAATATTTTGAGATAAATTGGTATTGTGTTTCCAAATTTCAATGGAATTAAGATTTCTTTATAATTTGAGACTTATTTCATGCTTTATCACTACTAGCATGTTCATTATTTTGAGTCTATTAACTTTAAAATCTGTATTTCACATTCTACACATTGTGTGAACAAGCTATCTTTCTAAATTATAAACCTCTTATAAAGAGATTATGTGGGTTCTAAAAATTTGGAATTAATAATTATTAAAATTATAAATATCTTAAATATAGGCAACCTCAATCGTTAGAGTATTAGTGTAGTATAGTGTCTCCACATCCTGGCAAAAAGGATTTATGGTGATTACTGGCCCCCATCCCCAAATTAATATTTGAAGTATTAAAAGAAGTTAGTGATCTCTCATTAAACATAATTTTGAAAATGGCTAGCAAACCTGTCAAAGTTAATGTTCTTTCAAAGCAAAACGTGTTTATTGTTGGAATTGTGGCCACTTTTAAGTGTGAGGAAAATCATTACCACATGTATGAAAATATTGATGATATTTTGCAGATTGTATTACTCTGCAGCCTGGTGCCACTTCAAAACATTTCAGAATTACTTGGTAGTAGAAAGGGAAATTGAATTTGACACTATTTTTATTATAAAAGCTAAGTTTAGTTTTACCACTCTTGCTTTGATGGAAACTTTTAGCTTTTTATTTGTTTAGAAGTAGAAGTTGGCCTATTTTTTATTTAAGACATAAAAAAATGACAGCCTATTATGTTAAATATTAACTATAAAATTAAATATATATATAAATATATTGTATTTTAATCAATGCATATATTAGTATTTCCAGGAATGCTGAAATTTGTAAATGATATCACAAAAATAGCTTCCATTCTTTTCTTAAATATTGTGGGTTTTTTTCTGATATTTAGATGAAAATAGAGTGTACTTTTGCTGATTCTGAATAATGATAGCAAAAAAAAAAAAACCGTAAACCATATTTGTTCTGTTATAGGCTTTTTTGGTTGTCGTCATGTTTTGCATTTTACATCATTTACTGACTTTTTAAAAGACCCATTGAAAGTATCTGCAAAGTATTTGGGACAAATTGGAACTAAAAAGAAAAACTTAAAAAGCAATTTTGGTCAATAAAACCAAAATTCTCATATGGGCCACTAGTTTGCCTGTCCAAGTGATATTTTAGTCAAATTTGTCCCATTTACATGAAGTACCCCTAAAAGATCATATTGAAATCTTAAAATCTAACTTAATAATATCTGATGTCACTATGTAACACAGCTTGGGTTAACCAGACATTTTTGTTCATGTGTTGAATTAACCCAAAAACAATAAGTTCTTGGCATTTAACATTAAATTGAAAACCAAATAAAATAAATATGTTGAAATGTAGTTATAATATACATATTGTGAATTATAAGCCTGGATTCTCTCCAGGATGTGGAATATACCAGGATTTTCCGTGAGCTCCTAATTTCTTGCCTCATCACACCACTAATAAAATAAGGTAGAAAAATTGCTCATTTCTCCTGGTTATAAACTGTGTTACTGTACTCCTCCTCCTATAGTAAAAAAAAAAAAAAAGCTTTAAATAAATAAAAAAGTAATCAGATACAAAAAAAATGCAAGTGAGCTTTCTAGAAAACTTAGTATTTTTTCATTTTTATTTGGGAAAGATTAGCTTGCTGTAGGGGATCTAGATAACCCAAAATCATTTCACAACCAGAAATGATGAAGATGTGAACTTTAGGCTAACAGCAATGGCAAAAATAATTTCAAACTGAAGGCAAAACCACTTCATTTTGAGCATAATGTCTGAATGCCTTACACTGGACATTAAATAAAAAATGGAAAACATTTTAGCAAATATAGGGAAGCACTGAATATGTGGCACTGAGAGACATTTTTGATGTTTTTGCATTTTGTGCTGGGAGAGCCATAAAAGGTTGCCAATGGGGTATTGTAAAACCACAGTTAACAGTGAATTTTAGATAGATATTACCGGTTAAAGGTGATTGAATATCAGGGGTTGAGTAGTGCTTATTATACCTGCTGTTGGGAGACTTCAATTCATTATTGTAACAGAATGAACACAGCATTGCTGCTGTCCAGGACATGCTTGTAGTATTGATTGGGTTTCTCCAAAGTCTTCTCTTAGGATGCAGGGTGCAGTCAAACATGCACAAACATCACTCAGTTCCCCTGATTCTGTCATGTGCGCCCTGTACTCAAACTAAAGCAGCCTAAGACACAGGAAAACGCTTCCTGATTTGAAGTCAGACAAGGCTCTAAGCCTGACTCCAGGGGCTATGCAGATGGGGTGACCTTTCTTCCAGAGACCAGATTTTACACTCAAATTGTCATTAAATCTCATTTTTCCCTAGAGGCTCCCAGTCAACTTGTGCGCTCTCTCCATTAGGGTTAAAATTCAGAGTGGCACCATGCCCTGCGCACCAACTAAATGAAATGGAAGATAAATAAACGGGGGATGATCCTCCATCTTGGAGAAATGGCCTCATCCACACTCCAGGCAGATGTAGTCAGGTCTGGTCAGAACTGCACAAATACAGGAAAAACACTTCTCCTATGTCTTAAGAAATGTATCCCTGAAATAGGATAGCAGTCTCTCCTTTAAAACTTCAAAACACTAATAACTACTGACTCAGCCTGTGTGGATCTAGAAGTTTTGCAACTTTTCCACACCCTATGGTTGTATCTCTAATCTTAAATTATTAATCTGATCATTTAAGACCAAAAATCAAGAAGTCTTTAATGGCAAACATGAACTGGTTTGGAGACTTGATTTACCAGAATGACTAAGTGTAACATCATTAGAATTAACTGAAAAGTTTTTGGTGTTTTTTTTTTTTCCCCTTGCCTGTGTAAGTTGCCAGAGGACAAAATAACCTTAAAAAATGCCATGATCTCTCAAACTCAAAATGCAACTCCTTTTAGGGTTAGCTCATGTTGGGGATTGAATCATGTCCCCACCAAAAGACATGTTCAGGTCCAACCCCTGGTACTGTGGGAGTGAACCCATTTGTAAACAGGAACTTTGAAGATGTTGTTAGTTAATGC
>PVKH010020804.1:0-14497 GCA_004027955.1 Chaetophractus vellerosus | reverse complement strand
GTTTCCAAATGTCTTTTCTAAATCAGCCCCTTGTGTCCACACTACCTACAATTATACAAACATAGGATTGCATTAGTGACTTTATAATTGCTAAAACAAATAGTCACTTGTCAATTTTCATCTTCTTTGTCCTTCCATGGCATTTAGTACTGTTAACTTTCTACCTACTTGGTGAAACATCTTCCTCTCTAAAACGTCACTGAAATTTGTTTTTTTCTCCTCCTCCTTTTCCTTCCCTCATACTTTTTGTTTCCCTCTTTGTATCTCAGGTGCAGACGGTGAGTTAACAATACTCTTATCATTCATCATCCATATGTTCAAGTTTTCTCTCCTATTTGATGGATATAGCTATTACACATGTCAGTATGCAAACACATAGGTTTATGTGCATTTACTTTTTTATTTCTTTTTATCCCTATTTCCCAGCGTCATTCCCCTTAGCTCCCACAGGAAACTAATATATTTTATATATTTCATCGAATTTGTATGCCTCCTGCTGGAATATGCAAATTGAATCATGTACCATGTTTTTAATTTACTTAACTAATATGTTATTATGGTCCTTACATGGTTCTTCCTTTTTTCACTGACTGAGGTTTTTAAGATCTGAACATGTTGCTTTGTGTACATCTAATTAACTCCTTCTAACTGCTACATGGTATTCCAAAGAATAGCAGTCAGCCAAATTCTAGTGACTATAAAAACAAAAGTTTAATTCTTCCTTATGTTATCTGTTGTGTCTGTCTCTGCTTTACTTCTACTTTAAACTGAGATCTAAGTTGAAGGAAGAGCCCCTGTCTAAGATATAGCCATTCTCATGATAGAGAAAAATTGAAACACAGAGGAATCTTCAACTAAAGTTCTTAAGCTTCTGCTTAGAAAGGTTTTGTGTCATTTCCACACACATTTCATTGGCCAAAGTAAGTAACAGAGCTAAAGTTCAATGAAACATAATTATTTCACAGGATGGGCCCCCTGGATAGGATCTTATGAGGGTACAGTGGATAATTTAGCAATAATACATCTACCACACACAGTATGTACTTACCACATTATCAATTTCCCCATATATTAACCATTAGTTTTACTCCAACCCTCCATTACCACAGATGATAATGTGAAAAATATACCTTACTTGTCCCCTAAGTAACATGTGAGCATTTCTCAGGAATATAAACTCAATAATGCAATTAACACATACTAGAATTGAATAAAACTGTGAGAATGCTCTACAAGGTGACTGCAAAAAATCATTATTTATCTGTCAGTGCACAAGGATGCTTGATTTTCTATATGGCAGCCATCAACAGTCATCATCCAACTGTCTAATTTTTGAAAAGCTGCTGGATAAAGAGTTATATCTAATTGTTTTAATGTATACGTTTCTCATTATCAATGATTTTGTATATCTATTCCTATAACTGCTCTTGCTACAGCTCTAAATGCTTCTTAAATTTTCAATAGCCTTTGGCTCATCCCACACACCTCAAAGTCTGTTTAAATAATTTTGTTGTTTCCCCAGATTTTATTGTTGTGACTTTTAGTTTCATCTTCTGAATATCTCTAAGGGTTCTTATTCCATACAATATCTTGAACAATTCCTTATCACCAAATAGTTCTCAGATGCCTCTCTTACTTTCTTTTTTTTCTTTTACCCAACTCTCACCATTTACTTCACTCTTAGTCTGTTGAATCCTAATAGTTGAATAGTATTAGGATATAGTAAAGAGACCTTTTTACCTCCAGTAACTCTCTGGTTATAATCTACCCTAAAACATTGGCCTCAAAGTTCTTGCAAAAATCCTTATGTTGATCATTTAAGTCCCTTGCCTTAATAATTCTAATGGATCTACACTTTCTTCAGGAAAAGCATCATGTTCCATAGTATGGTTGGCATAACCCTACACGATCTTGTAAGATCTGTCTTAAAGTTTCTGCTCCAGGAATTACTTAAGATACATCCCATTGCTCAGTAGTATGAATTACTTGCCATAACCCAAGTCAAGGGATAGCAAACTATGGCTTACAGGCCAAATCCAGCCCACCACCAGTTGTAAATAATATTTTATTGGAACACAGCTAAGCTCATTCATTTATGAATTCTCTACTTCTGCTTTCATGCTACCCCAGCAGAATTAACTTGTTGCAACAGGCACCACATAGCCACAAAGCCTAAAATATTTATTATCTGGTCTTTTTAAAAATAATGTTTGCTAGTCTCTTTCCTAAACACACCAATGTTCTTTTATCTGTTAGTGATTTTCTACGCTCTTCTCCCTATATATATATATGCTCTTTAATATCTTACAACTTGGTTTTATTCCTATTCATGTAACAAATGTCAGGTCTTCTGTCAACCTGTCCCTGGGTTGGAGGTTTTCTCTTTCATAGAGTTTTAATACATTTCCTTATTATCAAAAAATATTCATATTAGTTATGTCTGCATCTGTATTACATTGGTGTATATCTCCTTTGGTTCAAGAGAATATTTAGTCTCACCAAATTCATGTATCTGTATTTTCTGATCCTATATATACAATTTCCTATGGATGTGCTATATCGAGTGTATGTTTGCATTATGATCTCACTGAGGAAATAAGTACGAGATCAGAAATCAGGACTACTGAAGTGTCTGAAGTTTGGGGAAAAGAAGTTGGAGAGGAGGAACCTGAACAGAGTTGAAGCCCAAATTTTCTGCATAGTATCATTCCAGTCATGGGTTGTGAAGTGGTTCTACCTGGAAGTAATAGGATGGAATAACACATCCCTAGTAAAAGTAAATATTAGAAAGCTAGTGCTCCTATATTAGTATCAGACAGAGTAGACTTCAAGAACAGGGGTATTGCCAGATGTAAAGAGGATCATTTCATACAGATAAAAGAGTCAATTTGTCAAGAAGATATGGCATTCCAAAATGCATATGTACTTAATGACAGAGATTCACAATAAATTAGAAAAAAATACTGACAGAAGTAAAGGTAAGAATAATAAAATAGAAAATCATAACAAGCTGTTTTAACACCCATCTCTTATTATTTGATAATAAATAAATAATATAATAAACCAAAAATTACTAAAGAAATGGAAGACTTAGCATTCCTAACCAACCACCTTGACCTATTTGACAACGTTGAAATAGAGCAACAAATCAACTAAAGAATACATAGATCTACATAAAGTGATGAAGAACACAGGCACTGGTAAACATGAGGATAAGTAAATAAGAGACATTTTCCTCATTTTTATTTTTTAGAACAGATAAGCTAATCTAAGCCAAAACAACAGTATACACTGAGATAATGACACAAGTACTAGTAAAAGGTATTTAAAAATAGCACAAAGGATGGAAAGGAAGCAATGGAAGAATAGAGGTGTAAGGTTCTTACATAATCCATGATATGTTATAATATTATTTGAAGATACATTGTGATAACTTAAGATGTTAATCTTGTAAATATTAGAGAAACCATTGAAAAACACAAAAAGATATTGTTATTAAGACTATGATGTAAATAAAATGGAATACTGAAAATTACTCATCAATGAAAATATATGTAGGAAAAGAAAAAAAACAACATATTACAGGTAGGACATTTTTTAATGGCAAGATGGCAGATATAAACCTAATCATGTTCCTAATAATATTAAATATAAAAAGTCTAAACTTCTTAATTTTAAAGCAGAGATTGCCCTCTTCATAATAAAAAACATACAGATAATTTAAAAGTAAATGGATGGAAAAATATATGCCATGCAAACAGTAAGAGAAAGAAGGTTGGAGTGGCTTAATATTAGACAAAACAGACTTAAGAACAGGAACTGATAACAGAGATGAAGAGAAATATTATATAGCATAGTAATAAATGGGCTAATATATCAAGAAGACTTAAAAATTTATATTTTGGGAAATGGATGTGGCTTAGGCGATTGTGCTCCCATCTACCATATAGGAGGTCCAGGGTTTGATTCCCAGGGCCCCTGGTGAAACGCAAGCTGGCCCGAGCAAAGTGGGCCCACACGAAGTGCTGTCCGGCGCAGGAGTGCTGGCCCGTGCAGATAGCTGGTGCAGCAAAATGATGCAATAAAAAGAGACACAGAGAAGAAACATTTAGAGATGCAGCAGACCAGGGAGCTAAGGTGGCACAAGAGATTGAGTGTCTCTCTCCCCCTCCGGAAGTCCCAGGATTGGTTCCCAGTGCTGCCTAAAGAAAAGGCAAGCAGACACAGAAGAACACACAGAGAGCAGACAGCAAGCACAAAACAATGGGGGCGGGGAGGGGAATAAATAAAGAAATAAATATTTTTAAAAATTATATTTTTATATGCTGTCAATAACAGAGCTTCAAAATACATGAAGCAAAGCCTGACAGAGCTGAAATAAGAAATGGGTGAATTTACAAGTAAAGATGATGACTTTAACATTCCTTTTTTACTAATGAACAGAATATGTATGCAAATAAAGGAGCACCAATGACATTGAAGCCTTGAACACTATCAAGCTTTGTTTCTAACTGAAATGCCTAGTACATGCCACTTTTAAGAGCAGAATACACACGATTTTCAAGTGTACATGGATTTTTCACCAAGCTAGACCATGTGCTGAGACATAAAACAAGTTTGAACAAATTTTAAAATATTGAAATCATGCATAGTATGTTTTCTGATCTACAATGGAATTATATTGGATATCATTAATAGGAACAGATTTGGAAAAACCCAATAATTGGATGTCAAAATATACATTTAAACCAAAAAAATAATACTAAGAAATAATTCCATTTATAATAGCATCACAAAGAATTAAATTTAGGAACAAATTTAACAAAAGTGCAAAATGTACAATCTGAAAACTACAAAACATTGTGGAAAGAAATTTAAACGGAAAAATAAATGGAAAGGCTCCTTCAAGTACATGTTTGGAAGACTTAATATTGTTAAGATGGCAATACACCACAAAGTGATCTACATATTTAACCCAATCTCCATTAAAGTCCCAGCTGAATGCTTGGCAGAAATTGACAAGCTCATCCTAAAATTCATATGGAATTGCCACAATGGAAAATTCAGGCCTGGATGGCTTCACTGCTGAATTCTATCAAATTTGTAAGGATTAAATAATACCAGTGTTATATAAATTCATTCAGTAAACAGAAGAAGAAGGAACACTTCCCAATTCATTTTATGAGGCCAGCATTACCTCTAATCAAATGGAAAAAAGACCATATGAGAAAACTACAAACCCAGATCACTCATGATTACCTATGGAAAAATTCCTAACTAAATTTAACAATAATAGAAAGGTTAATATGGCATGATAAATTTGAATTTATCCCATAAATACATGGTTGGCTTGACATTAAAAAAAATTGGTCAAAAATGTTAACAGAATAATAGAGGAGACCATGTGATCATCTTGATATATACAGGGAAAACATTTGACAAAATTCAAAATGCATTCATAAGAACGCTCTGCAAACCAACCAGGGGAACTTACCTGAACATTGGCGTCCACAGTTTTAATTACAGCTTCAAGGTTGACCGCTCACTTGACTGACCTTTTAGTTTCCTTCTCCTTCAAAAGAAAGTAGAGCTGATACCACATGGCTGATCTTTAATCCCCAGAACCTCTGGAGGTAGAGCAAATAATGTGTGGGCAAAGAAAACCCCATGAAAATCACATTTTTAACCTGTCCCGTGACCAAGGCCTCCAGATAAACAAAGACTTTCTTCCTAAAGATCAAACCCCCAGAGACGAACACAAAGACCAGACCTCTCTTTGGGTAAGATTAAATTCTTTACTACACATTCTTCAACCTGATAAATGAAATATTATTCTTAATGCAGAAAGAATGCATCCTCCCCCACCCCCCAAGATAGGAAACAAAGTTAAAATATCTGCTTTCATCACTTCTGTTCAACCCTTTACTACTTTTTACAAGAAAAGAAATGTAAGGCATACCTTTTACATTTCTTTTTAAAGAAAATAAAGTAAAACTGTGATCACCAAGCATTTTCATAACATAAAAATTCCCAAGAAATCTACAGATACCTGCAAGAACTAATAAGTGATTTATACAAGTTTATAGAACAAAAGAGCTATGTACAAAATCAATTGTATTTTTATATATCAAGCAAGAAATGATTAGAATTTGGACATTTCAAAAAGTGTCATTTCACAATAGCATAAAAAACATGATAATTTGGAATAAATCTAATAAAATAAATGTAAGGCCTATATAATTTAAACCACAATACAGTGCTGAGAGAAATAAGAGCAAAATAAATGGAGCATATATCTTGTTCATGGATAAAAAATTCAATATTATAATGATATCAATTCTTTCCAAACTGATTATAGATTCAGGACAATGCAAGTACACAGGCTCTTTTCTAATAATTAACAAACTGCTTCTAGCATTTATATGGACTTGCAAAGAAGCCAGATCCATCAAGTATATACTATATGATTTCATTTTTATGAAATTTTGAACAGGAAAAATAATCTATACTGGTAAAAATCAGAACAGTGGTAATTTACAGGATTATGGAAGTTTGTTGGATGAGAACATTCTGGATTGGTGGAAATATTCTATATCTACTTGAAGGATGTTTATAGAATTTATACATTTGCCAAAACTGAGCTTTTCATTTTGGCCTGTACCTTTCATATATGTAAATTTTACCACAGGAAATTTAAAATTGCATAATTCTATGTAGGATGTGTCTGAGCAGAAAATTGTAAGAGATTTGGTATGTTGATAAACATGAGATAAATATGAGGGAAGCAGGAGAAATCAGTTACAAGTATTAATAAGCCTAAGGGCTGTAAAAATAATAGTCTGGTTGAAACGGGAAAATCAGGCCTGGGCCTTTCTTGTGAAGGTGCTTAAGCCATAACTGAAGTTAAAGAATTATGTAGGATAGAAAAAGAGGCACATCTTACACATGAAAAGGATCAATGGTAGTTGGATTGGGGAAATATAACATATTAAGTAAAGAAACTCTAGAAGCAAACCAGTTATGATACATATAAAAGAATATCTGAACATGTCAATGATCTATGTTGGGCAGTGGCAACAGAAAATAAATAATGGAGAATGGCGTTAAGAAGAAAGTTAGATACAGCATAGAAACAATAACTTTTGGACATGAATGGAGTATTGAAAGAAAAAGAGGAAGAGGAGGAGCTCACAATGGTCAAAGGAGCCAGGATTGGGCAATATTGTGCAGAGTTTTTGTCTCCGGCAAGCAGCCATGATTTCCCTCCTGTGCAAGCCTATCTCTGTCCATGCATTTGCTCGAGCTGTGTGAGAAACTAATTCCCAACACCTGCTGCTTTGAGACTAAGTGCAAGTTTAGGAAAGGTTTTCAGCTCGTCAATTTATCCTGCTATGCTCTATAGAGGGCTTGTGGCCTGGGCATCATAACGTCACTTAGTGATCTGCATGAGGTACAAAGTTTCTCCAGGGGGTGGTGCAGCAAGGTGCAAAGAGTCAATTTATGACACTTTTATGCTCCTAAAAGATCACAGTCAGCCCTATTTGATTTTTATGTGCCCAGTGGGAGAGTAAAGGGGATAATGTTCAGGGGTACTTTGCATTTAAATGATTCCTTTATTCAAAGAGATTTACAAATGCTATATCATTAAACAAGGTTCCCTTTGAGATACATTAGAAGTAAATACAAAATTGTAATGCCTCTTTCACAGTGGGGCAAAAGTATGTGGTTCAGGAAAACAGGCATAAGAATGTCATTCAAGAACAGCACATATAATCAATATGTAAAAATGATGTCTTACATAGTTTTATTTCTGCCTCTTTCATGTTCTGGAATTTTCTAATAAATGCTGGATCTCTTTGCAACTACTTGCTTTTATCTTTTAAATGGTACTGATAATAGTTTTCCTTTTTATCTCATGAGGGGTTGTGAGCATCAAACAAGGTAGTATATATGGGAAAGACAGGTAAAAATTGTATAAATGCAAGAATAAATAAATGAAGAACCATTCTTGTTCATCTTTCTAAAAACACATGCCATACTGCCGCAGCACCTTCTACAGTGTAGGCCTTCAATGCATAATGCATTATTGTTTTTGGCTTAAGAGGTACCAGAAACTTCGAGGTATGTAACATTAAGCTTTAGATTTAAAACATATGCTTTTTAATGTTTAAAAAACATATTAGGGTCATTCACTTTGTTTTAAAGATAATGATGCTAGGTCCCACAGCATTTATCTCAATTGCTAAATAGTACATGGGTAGCTAATGACAGGTTTGGAACTAGATTCTAGATATTTTAGGACTTTGCATTTAGTGCTTTTTAAACTATGGCTGTAAGAGATTCAAATTTCTTTCAAGGCAAGCTTTTCGAATGCTTAAAATATGAAGAAGGGAGTTTAAGAAAGGAATTATAGGCTCACAGCAGTTAAAAACTGTGCCTCCAGAATGAAATGACATATTAAAGTGAGCAAACCACTATCCTTGTTCTAAAGGAAGGAGTTATAAAATGAAAAAATATATAGGACAAAATAGTTGCTAACTTTTTAAAGACAGAAAAGACAAATTTACCTACAGAAGTCCAGAAAAGGCCATTTAAGAGAGCAAAGGTCAAACATAGTGCGGTTGTAGATGATAACATCATTCAATAAAATTGTCATAATTAGACTCATGTAATTTGGGATTTTGATTATCTGTACAGTGGTTAAACCACTTTATATTACAAGTTTATATTATCTTTATAAAGGGTTCATTAGGGAAATACAGGGTTATTAGGGGAATGCCAATTTATTTACAAGTAATCTATTTAGAGATGTCATTTATGAGCGTTTTATAAGCATTAATTTGCATGTTTAACATTTGGTCTTTGCTAATCACTGCACAGGTTCCAGAACCTTTTGCTTCTGCAGGCAGAATGGTGGTAGGGCACTTCAAGCTAAGCACTTAGGACTGAAAGTCATAGAAGGTTTTTATTTTCAGTTTCAAAGCCTGTGGGCTTTTAACGTTTTAGAATTGACCAACTTCTGCTTACAAATTACTCAGAAACAATCACTCAGCTAGTAGAGCAAAGGCAAGGGAAGATGAAGGGGGACCCAAAGCTGCCAAATGGGAAGGCAAAATGATTGCCCTTCATCCAATTCAGTTAGAACCCTGAGTGGGGAGTGGGAGTGGGGTTTGGGAAAGACGGAGTAAGGAAGACTTGCCAGCAACGAGAATTTGAGATGTCCAAAACACAATCGAGGAATTATAAATTTGACTTTGAAATCCTTGATGAAAAGGCACTATAAGAAACTTAATTATTAGCATACTGTTTAATGTTTTAATTGGATGCATTTCGCTGTACTGTGCCAAAGTGATTTTGAAGTTGATTGTGTTTTTGCCTCCCTTCCTATCCTTTAAAACTCAGTCAACCTTAGTAAAAGAGGAAAAGGAGGTAGATTACACAAAGGAAGAAAAAGTTAATGATTTGAGAATGTGTGGTTTTCCTTCAAATGAAACATCACTCTAAAGTTTCTCATTTGGGGGCAGCATCCATTCTTTTAGAGAGAAAGCATCATTATGGTCTTGGGTTTTTAGAGAAATTCTGTTTGTTGTATTAAATTATCCTGGCATCTGTACAACACTCTACTAGCTTTGATTGTAAAGGCCTTTAATCATTGATGGCAATCATTTGTTAAGTGTGGCTTTCACTGCATTCAAAGAGCCAAAATATCAGTTATTTCTTAACGATTAAAAAAGCATAATAACAAAAAATATCAGCGAAATATATAACATTTCCTTACAATTTAATATTGATCAATAAGAAAATATAGAATGTTTCTTGAAAAAGCCAAATAGTATTACAAGTATATTACTTTAGTATTCTTAGTATCTGTTAATACATAAAACCAAAACACATTCACTAAAGGCTTACCACTTTTCTCTTTCAGCCTTATAGATTATTCTTCCCAAATTACTCAGGAAAAAAAACGCCACCGCAATTCATGTGTAGGTTCTTTGATCTTCATGTAAATAAACAAGCTGTCTTCCTCTCATAGGCTTCTTTCTTGAATATGATTTCTTTCATCAAGTAGTTTGTCTCATCTCTTTGAACATCAACGTAGTTTACTTCAGAACTTCAAACAGGCATTTCCTACACATTAACAGGAAATGTATTAAATAGTATAAATGGCAAACTTCCTCTCCACTTCTCAGGAAGACAGAGCAGGAGGCATTTTAGGTTGCATCCCAACTGATAGAAGGCACGTCCTACATTGCAGTATTAGTATTCTAGGTAACACCAAGCATTTCCTTGAAGGGAAAAAAAGGGAACCTGTATTGTGAGAAAGGTAGGCTAGCATTTCCTTGAAGGGAAAAAAAAGGGAACCTATATTGTGAGAAAAGTGGGCTAGCTTGACAGAAGTGGGGAGGAAATCAAGGAGAGATGAGTGATAAGAAGGCCATAGACTATAAAGACTCATAGAGTTTTAAGACTGAATGTTTATATCAATAAGAAAGCAAAGTAACAATAGAAAGTTCAATGACATAGGTTCGAGTATAGGCATAGTATTAGGTTAGCTTGAGAGGGTCAATGAGAATTTGATCTGTTTCTTATTTTTCCAAGCTAGCCCTAAATTGCCTGAGTTCTTTTAACTCCCACTTGGCTCAGCAAATTTATGATTCTTGGCACCATGTAAAATGCATTTTTTCAGGTCTTTGAAAGTTGACCAATTTCTTGCTGAATGAACCAGTCAGCCAGCTGTGAAGACAATTTTCCTAGCTTCAGCAGACTGGGCATCATTTTTGTTTTTTACTCATAAATTGAAGAATATTTTTAATTGACCCTAAACTAGGATATGGGCAATGGTACTTTCATGTCCTGATATTTAGATTGTAAGTTAATGGTCTTGTTGAGAATGTTTTCTTTAGAATTTCTTTAGCTGTGGCAGAATGTAAACACCTCAGACTCCACTGCTATGGGATAAATATAATGTGTTTTTTAAATTCCGAATACTAGAAAGATTTGCTTATTTCACCAATAATTACATGACAATAGACAATAGCCTTCATTTGTTTTATACTTCATAAAGATGATTCAATGCCACGGTCTTTCGCTGGGTACCTGCTATGTTCAAGGTTCTATAGAATGAAAAAGATTTCTTAGACAATGTTCCTAATCTCTAGGCAGTTGTGTTTACTGGATAGATATCTGACTATAAAGTCTCAGTCAAAGGAGGCACTGCCTTCATTGTAGAGGTTTATTTAAAAGTATTATTAAAGATTATTAAAGGAGATAATGTTTTTCTAGATTTTCTGATTTGGGACAGCTTCATGGAGGAGACTATATTTGAAATGTCCAGTTTAATAAATAGAATCTCCCTAAATAGGTAGAAATCAGAAGATAGAGGCACTGATAGCAATGTAAGTAGAAAAATTGAATAACTATCTAAATAACATATAAAAAATTATGGTTATTGAAGCATGACTCTCATAAGCACATATAGTGAGAAGGAATGTTTTCACATATATATTTTGGCATTAGAGAGGCAGTACAGCATAGTGGTTAAGAGCTCAGGCTTTTGTTTGAGAGACCTGAGTTCAAATTCTTGCCCACCGCTTCCCAGTAGCCCTAGCTTTGGCTAGTTCTTAGCATGGTAAGCTTAAGTTTCCTTACTTGTAAAATGGTGAGCATAATAAGACTTGACTATTATTGAAAACAGATTAAATAATGCAGTAAAGAGTTTTCATGCCTCCTGGTACATAAGAACTTGATCATTGTTATTCAGTTAATTACTTGAAAAGTAGTGTGGCATAATAAGTTTCCTCTGTTAAGCAGAAAGAACATATCTAGACAGAGCATTCATACTTTTGCTAGTGAGAAACTTTCTTGAACTTTCTTCTGAAACTCAGAAAGAGAAGGAATTCAGATTAGAATCTAATGACTGTTTCTTGAATTTTCTTTATATCCATCTGAGGATGAGATTGGTAGCCAGGCTATTTTATACATGCTCTGGAAGGCACTCATCTATTCATTCATTTATTAATTTTTTTACTTAGAAAATACATATCAAGGACCTACTATATAAACAGAAGGATTTCACAATGTGAGAGATGCATAAGTAAGGCAATAATTGCAATAACACATAAATGCATTTGTTAAAGGAATCAAAGTACACTAGGAACAAGATCAAATGATTAAAGCAAAAAAATAATTGAGAATAAACTCATTTTACTGTATTTACCAATATTTTAAGTTAAAGCTGAAGATATCTCATGGAAACCTTAATTCTTTGACTACCCTAGATTAAAGAAACCAAGAAGAGCTTATTTCTGACTCTTCAGGCCAATTTGGTCTCATTTGTTTACCTTCTTCCTTTCTACTTTCCACTCACATTCTATGCGACTGAACTCTACATCTCTTTATTGTCCTCATTAACACAGACCTCTGCTATTCCAGACAAATTTCAGTCTTCTGAAATTTCTTTGGCATAAAAAGAATTTTCTTCTTTCCTCAAAAATCAAAACATTCCTATTGAAGATAAAATTTACTCCTGAAATTCAGTGTTCTACACTTTCACCAGCCTTTAATGATATATCACTTTCTTCCAAAACCAAGACAAAATTACAAACTAGAGCTTCCCTTTTCATAGTATTATGTTTTTACTTAATCTCTTACAAATGCCCCACATGTACTAAATGTGGTTTCAGCCTTTTCCAGGGCTTCCAACCAACCACACTCATCTAACTCATCTATTACATTTCTTTTTCTTTCACTTATGCTTATATTCCAAAAAATCTTTGTTGTAACACCAACCCTGCATACCTTGTTCTTATGAACAGTGGTCTCAACCTTTTCATTCTACAGTATCTATAGTGTCACTCAGCAATAATCGTTCATCCCAGAAAATTGTTTCCCTCAAATTCCACAGTTCTAGAAGACCACAAATTTTGTAGTTGTGACCACATGCAAATTTATGCTGCCCAATTTACCTTCTAACTAAATTCTTTTTGAGAGTTGAATTTGTTAAGGTAATGCCAGCTTCTATACCAAACAAACCTCCAAATTTCAATGAATTAACACAGTAGATGCATATTCCTCACTCATGTCACAGTCAACTGAAGATATTATTTTTTTAGCAGGTGACTTTCCTCCATGGAATGATTTAGGGATCCAGGCATTTTCATCTGTGGCATGCTGTCCTCTAGATCCTTGGAGTCCTCTATTTCAAGTTGACAAAAGATAAAAAGAAAAAGATGATTTAGAAATAGGTACACTCACTTCAACCACCTCAGTTTGAAAGTGATATGTTTCACTTGTACTCAAATTTCACTCATGATAAGTAGTCACATGGCAGAGAATTGTAGTACCTAGGTAGGTAATTTCTTCCTATTAACCACTAGGGGAGCACAAATTTGTGGTGGTTGGCTAGCTGAGTCTGCCACAGTAATTATTTCCTCTGATCAGTTGAAAAGGAATTTCAGGTTATCCAGGATAACCTCTAACAACAAGAAATAACTCACTCATTTAAAAAGCTGTAAATACAATGTTGAGAAAATATACTTGTTTGTTTCTAGTTTAAGAGATTTATATTTTACCTTTTTTAAATTTTTGAGCATCAGGAAAATGTTTATTAATCCATTTACTCTTTCATTTAGGAAATGTTTCTTGTGTGCCTAATCCATGACCACATACTCTTTAATGTATTTGCCATATATTGGTGATTAAAACACACAAAAATCATTGCCTTTGTGAGCGTATTTTCTAGCTGGTATAGATGAACAGTAAACACTAGACTGTAGCAGTTTGATATTATTTATGAATTCCAAAAATAAATGTAGATTATTTTTATAAACTAGTCAGTTCCTCTGGCATGATAACCCTATGATTGTATTAGATTCAGCTAAGACATTTAATTAAATTATGTTAAGATTAGGGCTCTGCTCCAACCATGTCATTAGAGTGTGACTCGGTGTCGAGTTCCAGTCCCCTTGGGGATAAAACAGATGCTCTTATGGAAGTAAATACATAGAAAAGGAACATAAAAGCCGATAGGCAGGAAAAGAAAGTGCTCCATAGATAGGGCCTCGGAAGAGAGATGAGCCTGATAGGATACAGCTGACCTTAAGGAGAGACCAGAGTAGCTGAGCCCAGAAAGAAACGAGCCCAAGGAAACAGACAAGCCTACAGCTGAGGTAGGAAGAAGCTGGGAGGGACCACAGAGTCTTAAGACGAAGGAGGAAGGCTGAACCCTTACAGACATTGCCTGCCATCTTGTGTCAACAAGTGGCAACAGATTTTAGGTGAGAAAGTACTTATAGTACCTTGAGTTGGACTCTTTAGGGCCTGGTAACTGTAAGCTTCTACCCCAGTAAATACCCTTTATAAAAGCTAACAGAGTTCTGGTACTTTGCATTAGCACCCCTTTTGGCTGATTAATACACAGACAAAATAAATGAGGGAGTTATTTTTAATATTAAAACATGTCAAATTATATAGAAAAAGGCTAAGTAGAGCAGGTGAT
>PVKH010020803.1:0-14495 GCA_004027955.1 Chaetophractus vellerosus | reverse complement strand
CAGCTCCAGTTCCTTCTTGATAATCAGCTGAGTTTGAAAATTTATTGCTTATTTTACTTATTTTTTTTTCAAATAGAGTCATGGCTGGGGCCTGCCCAGCACAGATATGAGAACAGGAATGTCGGTCCCACCTGATATTAGAATAGGAGGGTACGTGGGCTGGGGAAGGCAAGAAGAGTGGATCTGTCAGTGGAGGTTGGGAGGTGGGGATTGTGTAGGTGTCAGAATAATTTAGGGGTTTTGCTCCAGGCAGACAGCCTGTATGTTTGGGGGACAGTAGAGGGAGAGCTGCCAGAAAGCAGCGCAAATGTCAGTGAAATGTCTCTTTGGTCTCCAGGTTCTATGGTGACAGCAACACTTGGGATGTGGACCGACAGTTTTTATGGGGACCAGGCCTCCTCATTACTCCAGTTCTGGATGAGGCAAGTATTCTTGCAGGGATGTACTCGTGGTCTCTGCTCTGTTCCTGGAGCCATTTCTAAATGCATTTCCAATATCTGTGGATGAGTCAGCTTTGAACAGGTTGTGCTGTGCTTTTGGGGAGTTGGACATCTGATACTTACATGTGTTCTTTTCCAAAAAAACCTCTTTTTTCTTGCCCAGGTTCGCAATCAGTATATAAGCAGCCACTGGCAAATCTGGGGTGGAGGGTGGGGCTGTCGACACAGTGTGATAACAGATCACTACTTGCTGGGTGATGTAGAGGGGCTGTGACCAGCATTCTGACTCTAAAGCCAGCCTGATTGGAGTGTGATTGTTGCCTCTTCCAGTTAGTACCTATGTGATCATGAGCCAGTTGTTGTGCTGGTTACTCATTTGAGGTAGTTGGGAAGATTAAATGAGGTAATCCTTGTAAAGCTGGAAGCTTTACCACAGTATGTGTTTTGTTTATTATTATTTATTTTATTTCATTATTATTCTTATTCCTAATGTGGTCCCATTTGGGATTTTTCTTTGGGTTGGCAAGTTATTGCTTCTCTTATTCCTATTAGAGGTAAAGGCAGACAAAAGACACAATTAAATAACAGAGAAAAGATAGGCCATTTCCACCCTCTCAGTACGTGGTTAAGGAATTCCCTAAGGAATGCCAAGGAATCCATTTTATCTCTTTCAGAGGCTGAGCCATGAAGGTCAATATTTTGTTTTAATTTCAGGGTGCAGAAAAAGTGATGGCATATGTGCCTGATGCAGTCTGGTACGAATATGAGACTGTAAGTAGCTTTGACTTTTCTTAAACTTGTCAAGATCACAGCTGCAGTTGCATAGACAAGATGCCTCCCCGGAGAGAAAAGCATCTATCCGTGTACCGAGGAGGCTTTCTGTAGTGCTTTCTGTAATTTCATAGCAGAGCCTAAGTCATGCCGAAGACCTGAAACAATTATTTTTATATACTTTCTTGAGCAATAACATATTGACTCAAATAGAGTGTCTTATGAGCAAATATTGGAGGGACCATTGGGCCATTTGAGCTTAGTCAGGAATCAGATTATTTGCTTTGAACTACCAGTTCATATGCACAGCCTTAGCATGGCATAAATGTTTGCACAAACACCCCAACTGATGACAGAACATGTTGTGCCTCATCTTTTTCCTTCTCGTTTGACTGCCTAACTAGACAGTAATTCAGCCAGGTGGAGAAGGGAGAAAGCTGTAGGTAACTCAAGATAACTCAGCAGCACATCGATAGCCAGTGGAGGTGACTCTGCTGCTCATGCCAGTGTGTTTGATTTACCTGCATCTATCAGGGGCGACAAATAAGATGGAGGAAGCAACAAGTCGAGATGGAACTTCCTGCAGACAAAATTGGACTTCACCTTCGAGGAGGCTACATCTTCCCCACACAACAGCCAGCCACAACCACGGCGGCCAGGTACAGTGTTGCTGGGAGGTTCTTTTAAGGGAGTGGCTCACAAAGCGGATCATTTCCCTGTCCCCAGCTTTTGTCAGGCAGAGGATGTGGAAGAACTATGTATGGTGTGAAGACAAAGGGTACAGGTGTGCGTGTGGGTATGTGTGTGGAGTCATCAGACTCTGTCTTCTGAATTTCCCTCAGGCTCTTCTGAGGAAGCTGTTGATTTAGAACTGTGTCCAGGTGGATTTTGAAAGACATTATCACTTTCCCTCCTAAAACCCCCAGTGTGTCTCTTCAAAGCACACTGAGGGCTAGGGTGGTTGGCCTTCCTGGATAGCCCAGAGCTGTCCTGCTTTTAGCACTGAAAGTCCCAAGTCCTGGGAAACCCCTCAATCCCCGGCAAACTGGGATGGTTGCTCACTCTACCTGTTCTGGCTAGGCCACCCTTCCATGGTGCTGTGCTCAGGACTCTCTCGTTCTCATTTCTAGAGAGTGGGGTCTACAGTTCACCTCTGCATAATCTGAATTGCCCATTCTTTTCTTCCACTGAGCCTTTTCTTTCCCAAGATTCAAAAATGGGTTCAAAAATTACCTTCTCCTGGGAGCCTCAAATCGTCTCCAAATCACTGGTTTCTCCTTTAGGCTTTATATTATATTACATAGAGTCCATCTGTACTATATGTATATGTACATGTCTCTAAAAGTATTAGCTTTTAAAAATAGACTGAGGGTTCTTTGGAGGCTAGAAGCATGCCTTTTCTTTCAAACCTTCCTTACTACCTTCAGTTTTCAGACTGTGGACATTTTATGATACTGATGGAAAATATGTCTAAATCCAAAACCGGCTGGCTTCTTTTTCCCCTAATTGTTCAGCTTTAGGTTGTTCTACACTCTGATACCAAGATTATCTTTCCAAAAAGAAAATCTTAACTTCTTGCTCCCTTGCTTGAAGTGTAAACTCTTTAATTTTAGGGTGTTTAAAGCTAACCACTATCTGGTTACTTTAACAATATCTCCTGCCACACTAATACACACCTAGTAGCCAGTTACAACAAAAAGCTTGCTGTTCCCCAAACCTAACCATCCATTTTACTGCATTTGGGCCTCTGCATTTATTGATCTTTTCAATACATTTTTCAAAATACCCTCCAAATTAAATGATTTCACCTTTAAGAAACATCCCCAACTCTTCCGGCAGAGGGAGTGCTGCCACTTCCAACCTTGTCATTTTTTTAATACTTACTTGCTTCTTAATATTTTTAAATATATCAATCATGGTTATTTTATATTCCGTATCTGAAAATTCTATTATCTGAGGTCCTTCAGGGTGTATAAATCTACTGTTAATTATTTTTTAGGTGGTTAGTGATTTTTTGTTTTTCAAATTGAGGTCATCTTAAGGACCCAAATAGGGATCTCATTCTTCCAGAGATGACTTGCCTTTTCTTCTGTTGCAAGCCAGAGACTGCTGCCAACTTGGAAACACATTAGCTCCCTTTACAGATACTGGCTTCATGTGGGAATCAGAGGTTCAGCTTTTCTCTCCTGGATTACAAGGCTTAGTTGCCCAGTTTTACCATTGATGTAGGCATTTGCCTCAGTGCAAGCCCAGATTTTGCTTACTGAGCACCCTTTTGGTTTCAGCTCACTGTTTTGTTGTTGTTTTGGTCTTTCAGATGATATATTGCTTGTTTTCTTGCAAGGCCAGCAATATTTTAATGGGAATATGTGATGTATCTAGTGGGTGGGTCCTTTAGGATATCTAGTGTCTTCCAGCATGTGGAATCAACAACACTGTTAGATGAGTCAGACTGGACTCCTATAATATCTTAACTGTACCTCTTTTGTGTCACTTATCACTTTCAGCCTTATTTGGTGAACGTGTCTAATGTTTCTTATAACATGTAAGGTTATCAAGGTCAGGAGTTGTGAGTTCTTAGACTTCACAGCCAATGATAGGTACACAATGCATGGGTGTTAAGTGAAAGCAGGTGATTTGATTGATAACTGACTAGGCCCAGCATAGCACACAGTGTGAGACTAACCTGTGAAAGAATTCAACAGGGAACATGAGGCCAGTGAAGAATGCATGGGGGTAGGAAATTGGAAATTAGTCTAGAGAAGAGATTCAAAATGAAATTGCTCTTTATTTTCCTCTCTCTTGATGTCCATCTATTTCACCATCTCTTTGAGTAGTGTTTTGTGTTTCCTATTCTAAATTAGCAGATAATTAAAATTTTGTTTTTCTCTCAAAACAAACCAATAATAAATAATTCAATAAAGAAAGTTGCCATTATATAGATAGACCTTATTGTATTTTGTTGCTTTCTGAGTAAAAATGGTCCTTATGGGAAAGAACTATACCCCCCTTTTCCACCTCCATTAACACTTCTGCAGTTTTCATCTCTAAAATGAGCATGCTAAACCAATTAGAGTCTAGGATATTTTTCATTTCTAATAGACTATATTCTAAATAACAATTTCACTTGCAGCTTTTTTTGTAGCTATTGCAATGATTCTGGTGCTTAGATTCTTGCATCCAATGTAGATTTTTATTGCTAATGTTTGGGGTTTCTCTATTTTCTCTGACAATAAGAGAGGCTCCTGTTGATTTTGCTTTTGTGCCTGAAGAAAAGCAGAGCCATCTACTGATAGTAACTTTTCCCATTTGAAATTTGATGGGAATATTCCAGTTCATTTAGCAACATGCTTTAAGCCCTAAGTCTTTGTCTCTTAGATAAATCTTCTTTTCCACAGTCGACGGAACCCTCTTGGTCTTATCATTGCCCTAGATGAGAACAAAGAAGCAAAAGGCGAACTTTTCTGGGATGATGGAGAAACTGCAGGTGAGCACTGTCAGGATAATGCTGTTGTTTCTGAATCTGCGACTTTGACCTATGACCCTTCATTCCTTCTTGTCATTCAACTGTGGAAGAAATCTCATCAGGCACAACTGCATTCATAACTCAAGAGAAGAATTTTGTATTTTGGTTTTATTGTTCAGAGATAAGGAAAACTCATCTCTACTTCTCAGAATTCCACCACTGGCCAGCAATATAAATAGGCTCTCATTTTATTGTCAACGGGCAACTGGAAGAAATGTTTTCAAGGCTGTTCCTGTAATTCAGTGTAGATATTTCTCCCAAAGATACATGTGAACAAATATCGCTGACATGAAAGACATAGGCATGCTGTGAGGCAGTGAGAATATACTTTTCTAGTATATATACATGTAGCCATGCTTTTTAGCACATTTTTCTGTCTCCAATCTGCCAACAAATCTTGTGGCTCAAGCTTAGAAAATAGATACTTTTGAGGCAAAGTTTTCAGAAGGGAATCTGTTCAAGATTATGGTGGAAAGGGGAAGAAAAACAGTGGCTTACCTTGGAGACCCTGTTCATGATCTTGTCATTCTCAAGATGTAGCTTTAAGGAGAGAACAAGGTGAAAGCTGCTCCTCTGTGGTGGGCAAACCAGAATCTGACAGTTCTTTCTCTTGCTTTCAGATACTGTGGTCAATGAAGTTTATGTCTTCTGTGAGTTTTCTGTCACCCAAGTAAGTAAAATTTTTATGAGTCTTAGGTGTGAACTTTTGACCAATTAGCTCATGTGTATTTGTGTATGTGAACAATTATATTTGTGGCTTCATATGTATTTATGACTATAGGTGAACAGATTTCAGTTTATGACTTGTTAACCGCATCCACAACAGGGGCTCACAAGGCGGGGATGTGGGGGGCAACTGAAAAAACACACGAGGAGGAGAAATAATAGTCCATACTTGGCTGCAGCCACGCAGCAGGCAATCAGCAGCTTTCTGGCTGACCCATTAGTTTTTGCTAACACGGATGATCTCATCTTTTGGCATGCAACAGTGAGGATAACATATTGATACAATAGTGAGAATACCATGTTGATCAGATTATATAACATACTATGTTATTATTCCTCAAACGTCCTCGGCCCCAGGATTGTTTAGAGAACATTTGCTACAAGCTAGTTCTATCAGCTACTTTTGGACACAGGCCCAAGGATAAAGTGGGGACTGAGGCTGCTCCCCTGGTGCCAGCCGCCAGCTGGCTGCAACTGGCCAAGGCCATCACCCGAATTAACCATCCTCACAGGCTTACCTTCCAATAATTGAATCATCCATATTAGCAAGAGGAGGCAATGGTACAGATAAATAGGCAGGCAATGTTTCTAAATACAGTTTTATAAAATGTCTTTCTGTGTGTGTGTGTGTTTGTGTGTTCCTGTTTCCCCCCTCCCCCGGGGGATTATTAAAATTAATTTGTGCTTCTTAAGCACATATTAGTAGAAAGAACTAAGAGGCATTCTGAGTGACTGGGGTTATCTGGCTGAGGATGGAATATTTGAGTGATTTGAAAATTTGTGTATGATGGGTAGCACTCCATGCTTGTTTGTTTTGCAGAACCGCTTGGATATAAAAGTTGTGCACTCAAACTACAAAGACCCTAATAATTTAGCATTTAAGGAGATCAAAATCCTTGGGATTCAGGAACCTAGCAACATTATAGTAAAATTCAACGATGCCCCAATTCAAGCTGCTCCTAAAGTCACTTATGATTCCAACTTACAGGTAAAAGTCCATTTCGTTGAGGTGGTTTATCAAGAATTTTTCATAGCATCATGCTGTTTCTTCTTGCCAAGGTTGCATGAACTCCTGAAGGACCAGCACATTCTCCGAGGCCTGTGGGAGAGGAGTCAGAGGGTTAGGAAAGAAAAACTGTGAGGAGGGGACGAGAGCTGGAATGAGTTAGGGAACTGCTGAGGACCTGGGATGAAGTAAAATAGTATTATCATCCTTATTCCCTTCTCTGCCCCTTAGTCTTCTGCTCTCTCTGACTGGGTTTTAATTTCAAAAAAAAAAAAAATACTTATGATGGGGAAAGAATTTTATAATCCTACCTAAAGGTGACTTATTTGATTAAATGATAGTAAAATAATTTTTCGTCAATTATAATGAGAACTGACACTGCTGAGCATGTTATAATCATGGCCCTATGCTAGCAGGAAAAAAAAAAAAAAGGGAAACAGGGAGGAAGAAGTCAAGGTGAAGGAGGAGGCCCCAAAATTAAAAAATGAATACTTGGCTAGCACTCCCAGTGGACTTGCACTTACCTGCTAATGGTCACAGCTGTGTTACGTGGATTATCTGTGGTCAGACTGTGGAGGGTCTTAGGTGCCAGAAGAGACAGTCAGACTTGATCTAATTCTCAAGATTTTTATACTGGGTTTTGAAGCAAGGATATATCATGGTGAGAGCATTGGGGGGGGGGGGGGTTATAGGACAGGGAAATTCAAGATGAATTTAGATTGGGAAGAGACAGGAAGAAGCATGATAATCCTTAGAATGTTATTTTGTTACTGCAGACAAATGAGAACTTTCACTGTGGAAACTGCTATTTAAAGAAGAGACAAACGTAAGAAAAATATATAGGGAGCGTTAAATATTTGGATTGGCAAGTGGCATTCGAAGAAGGTTTCAAGTTTTGAACCTTTAGGCTTGGAGAAATGAAGAGCCTGGGATGTTAGCAATGGAAGGAAACAACAATTTTGCATTTGATAAAACTGAGACTCAAAAATTGGGATAATGTGACTAAGTTACCACAGCAGAATGGGGAGGAGAACCCAGGGCACACGATTCTTACTCTTGTGCCTTTCTACCACTCCACATTAACAGGGGACACTGGTTTGGGAAGAAGAGAGGGTAAAGAGAGAAACTCAATTTGGGGTGATACTGTGAGTGCTTGTGAGTGTTATGCTGCAAGGGGAAGTGCGGAAGAGACCCTTCCTGATGAAATAAGGAGGAGGAAAAAGAGTCAGGGAAGGAGAGAAAGGGGGTGAGCACAGAGAGTTTTAGTTGACCCAATTCTTTTCAGAATGTGTGTAGGAGAGTTGTGACATTTGCTCTCCTGCCGCTGGCTGTTTCCCACCTTCTACCCCTCTTCATGTGAACCCCAGTGGTAGATTACTTGATTTGAGAGTCTGATTTGATCTCTATTTCCTGTCCTAAAACAAGTTTCAGAACTTATAAGGTCTTTGGCCTGAGGGTGAATGTCCTTGTCACTTTCTCCTTTCTATAGGTTGCCGTTATCACAGAACTTAATCTTGTCCTGGGACAAACATACACAGTGGAATGGGACCTGAAGATAAGGGATGCAGAAAAAATAGACTGTTATCCTGATGAGCATGGTGCTTCCTCAGAAAACTGCACTGCCCGTGGCTGTGTCTGGGAGGTAACCAGGGTGACAATACTCACATATGTTGAACTCCTCTATACTTACTTTGCCATATTCACGAGCTTAAGTATCAATGTAACTACTAAAAATCGATAGAGGGAAAAGATTTCCAAAGGAATCTGAGATTTTATCTGTGGGGCAGGAGTGGAACATTTTCACAAATATTTTGCATGGGACTAGAAATTTAAACTTCCATCAAAATCAAATGCTATGTAAGCAAGTGAATCATGGACTGACTTTATCTCCCTGTAAATTCTCTTTGTAACCCCTTTCTGTTTGATAATCCTGGAACGACATGCTGACCTATGACTCTGGCCTTGCCTTTCAGGCACCCGGTTCTTCTGGAGCCCCTTTCTGTTATTTTGTCAATGATCTATACTCCGTCAGCAATATTCAGTATAACGCAAACGGGGCCACAGCTGACATCACCTTAAAGTCGTCTTTCTATGCTAATAATTTGCCCTCAACACCTGTGAACTCCCTCCGCCTGAACGTTATCTACCATAAGAATGACATGCTGCAGTTTAAGGTAAACAGGGTATATGTATAAAGTACTGACTAGGCCCTTTTCAGTTCTGTTACTTATTGCTAGTCAAAGTTATAAAACCTTAAAGCAAGTTTGCTCTTCTAAGTTAACTATGTTGCAAATATACTAGATCATTATCCCAAGAGCAATGAGAAACCATTGATGGGATAGTTAGGCCTGCTCTGATTTGCATGTTGAAAATATTGCTCTGTCTGCATTAAGGAATATGGTCAGGAGGACAGGAATGGACATGGAGAGATTATCTAGTAAGTTACTATAGCAGCCAGGTGAGGGGTCATGGTAGTTTGGGCCAGGATCCAGGAAAGGTAATGGAGAGTAGTGGAGGTAGGATTACAGGATCTGGTGATGAGGGGGAGGGAAGAGTCTAGAATAATTCCCATGTTGCTGGCTTGAGCCTCTGTTTTGATGGTGATGTCATTAACTGGAATAAGGCACATTGGAAAGGTTTGGCTTGGGGAATTTTGATGATGAGTTCAGTTTTGGATGCTGAATTTGTGATATCTGTGAAATAGCCATGAAAGTACAGCAATCCCATTCTCTTCCATGGCTTCAATTACATCGAAGTAATTACTAATTCAAGTAATTACAATTAAATTAATTCAATTGATGTAATGGGCCATTTTTATGTCTGTTTCTCTACAAAATTGTAAGCTTTCCAAGGACAGAGATTTGTCCTTTCAACTTTGTGCTTCTGGAATTTAACACAGAGCCTGGTAGAATGGATTGAGAGAAGGAATAGGAGATCAGGCCACTGCCTGAAACATTCTGCACAATCAGACATCCACCTGGACTATGAGTTCTTTTATAGCTTCTAATGTAGGATGATGCTATTTAATATTTGTATACCTCACCATAGCACTAGCAGGGGGTAGGCGCCCAGTGGGTTTGAAATTGATGAACTTGCTTGGATTTCCAACCTTAGTTATTGCCTCTACCTACCCTACTTCATCATGACCATATAGTAACTCTACTCAAAGTATGTGCCTCTTTCTGAGTCCGCTTTAATGCTCTGTGCCTTTGTGTTTATTATTTCTCTGCCTGAAATGATGTTAGCTCATTTCTATGTTTAGTGGTTTAGTGGTTAGTGGCTGCAAAGCTTTTAAGAGTCAGCCTGTATTTCTCCCATGAAGCCATCTCAGTATCCCAGTAATAGCACTGGGCATTTCCTTCCCTATAATCTCACAGCACTTCTACAAAGTTCTACATTAGCACGTATCACCCAGCTGTTATGGCTATCTTTTTTCTACTTCCATTAGCACACGGATTTCTTAAAAGCAAAGTCTATGCCTTTTTCAGTTGAGTATTTTTAGCATTTCAAACAAAACTGGTAAGGAGTATAATAGGTACTTGATGAATTTAGATACCTCTTTTCAGCAAGAATATGTACTCATATAGAGTTTATGCTTTTTAGGGGGAATGCTTTTCAATTCAGAAAAGCTTTCAGATATTCACATATATGCATATGCTCACACACAAAGTAATGAATTATATATTCGTAAGTACCACACTGATTGCAGACTGATTTTCCAAGAGAGCACCAATGTCAAAGTGAATGTGTTACTTAAATAGTGTCCTTACAAATGAAATAAGGCAGATTCAGATAAAAATGTCAAATCTGGCATTGTCCTTGACATCCAAGATATCATGAGTTTAAAGAAGAAAGAAATATAGCATTCAGACCCTTTGTCAAAGACAGCACGATTCTGCTAAGGGTATAGGTTTTAAGAGCACGTTTGTTACCTGAAATCTCTTTCCTCTGGCCTAGATCTATGATCCTAACCACAATCGGTATGAAGTCCCGGTCCCTCTCAACATACCCAGAGTTCCATCCAGCACCCCTGAGAGTCAACTCTATGATGTCCTCATTAAGAAGAACCCATTTGGGATTGAAATTCGCAGGAAAAGTACAGGCACTGTAATGTAAGTGACTCCTATTCTTATTTGGAATTGATGGCTATCTGTATGAACATCACTAGACCCACTGTCTTTGGAGTTATGGCTTAAAACATCACCCTGTCCATTTCCAGATTTATGAATAAGTTATTTTCTTAAAGTCTGTTCTTATGGGAAATCATTAGCCTTTTGGGAATAATTACTGAATTAGTTGCAAGTCCCTGGGGATTCATTCAACAAATCTATGCAGGGTGCCTTCTATAGATTAGGTGCTGTTCTAGGCACTATGGTTACAGACAGATGAAGTCTCTCTTCTTATGACAAAAGATGATAAATAGCAAAGATCATTTAAGCTCAAGGGTAAATAAGGAAGTGTAAGTAGTGATAACTGCTATGCAGGAAATAGAGCAGGGTAATAGATAGTTATGGGGTGGTTGCTGATTTTGTTACTGTGGTCAGAGAAGTCCTCTTCAAGCAGATGTCATTTGCAATAGAACCTGACTGAGGAGAATGAACCACCCCATGGGGAAATATGGGGGAGCGGGTTAAGAGAATTTTAGACAAAGGAAGAATGGTAAATGCATAGGCCATGAGACAAGAGCAAACTTGGCATGTTAAGGAACAGAAAGAGTTTAATGTAGTTGGAGCAGTATAACAAGTAAAGAGGCAAGTAGAGGGAGATGGAGCAGGGGTGTTAGGTAGGCTCCAGATCAGGTTTGGTCTTGAAAGCTTCATAAAATATTTTAATGAAGAGCTACTGAAGAATTGTAAACATAGGAGTGATATAATATGAGTTTTACTTTTTAAAAATATTCTGGATGCTATGTAGAAAATGGGCCATCGGGATCAAGAGTGGAAGCTAGGGCCAGTATGGAGTGATAGCAGTTGCCATGGTGATTTGGCATTTGGAAGAAGAACTGAAAGAAGCTAGTGATTGAGGGAAATAGAGGAAAGAAGGATGACTCCTAGGCTTTTAGCAAAGGTATCTATAATTATTTTAATCAAATAGAGTTTATGTTTGGTGTGGGAGATGAGCAGATTCTGGGGGTAGAAGTCCAGATTTCTATCTTTGAAAAATCAGCTGCTTGAAGCTGATAGAGTAGGCCATTTCTTTTTCAAGTCTACTCTTTTGTGTTGCAGTTGGGACTCTCAGCTACTTGGCTTCACCTTCAATGACATGTTCATCCGCATCTCCACCCGCCTTCCCTCCCAGTATATTTATGGCTTTGGGGAAAATGAGCACACATCCTATCCGAGAGACATGAACTGGCACACATGGGGAATGTTTGCCCGAGACCAACCTCCAGAGGTAAGAAGAGAGCCTTTGGGATATGTGTCTCCGCCTCTCTCCACCCTCACTGGATAACTTTGTACTTCATTGTACCAGACTCAACTAGGATGATCACATTCTGCTTTTGGAAAGTGGGCCGTTTTTCATATTTCTTTGATTCTCATGGGTTTAATTTATTTCACACACAAGACTAGACGTCTTAGGGATCAATCTTTTTTCCTTTATCAGTCACAATGTCTTTTAACCTACTGCCACTTCTCCCCCTTGACTCTCCCAGTACAAGAAGAATTCCTATGGTGTCCACCCCTATTACATGGGCTTGGAAGAGGATGGCAATGCCCATGGTGTGCTCCTGCTCAACAGCAATGCCATGGGTAAGATAATGGCAGGGTCTCCCCTTACTTTTTTAAACCAGTCCTTCTTAGGTAACTAGTATGTTTGGCCTAGCTTTTTCCTGAAGTCAAAATGATTTTCTAGTGGACATTTTTGTTTGTTTGTTGTGTTTTGCTTGTTTTCTCTGATTAGCCTTTCTGTTTATTTCAGTTCAGTAGCACAAAATAATGTGAATTAACATAATTAATTTTTGGCAAAAGTCAAGTAAGAAGGAATAACAAAACCAGGCAAATTCTAAATATCATGGAGGTCAGCCAGTGGGAAACATGTATATAGCTTGAATTAATGGTGAAGCTATGGAATGGGATGGAGAAAATGTGTATGCTGTATAAGAAAGCCTTGAATGTAGAGGTGGAAAAAAAGAGCTCATGTAATAATTGATGGAATCTGAATAAGGTCTGTACCTGAGTAAATGGTATTGTTATCAATATCAATTTCCTGGTTTTGTCAATATACTATGGTTATATAAGTTTATCATTGGGGGAAATATAAATGGGAATTCTAAGTACTATGTTTGTAATTTTTATGTATTAAATTATTTCAAAATAGAAAGTTATAATAGGGAGTGGATGTGGCTCAAGTGGTTGAATGCCTGCCTCCCACATGGGAGGTCCCGGGTTTGGTTCCTGGTGCCTCCTGAAAAAACAAACAAACAAAAAAAAAAAACAAGCAAAACAAATGAAAAAAACTAACTCAGGGAAGCCAATGTGGCTCACTGGTTGAGTGCTGGCTTCCCACATATGAGGTCCCAGTTTCAATCCCTGGCCCCTGATACCTCAAAAAAAAAAAAAAGTTATAATAATAATAAAGAGCAGAATGACAAAACAAATTAGAAAATAATAAAGTGCACTAAGGAAATAAAAATCCAGGGGTGGGATCCTGTAGACTTTCATTTAGCGTCTTCAATTCTGTGTGAGTAAATTGCAAAATACCTGCTCTTAAAACTCTGCTGTAGGAGGACACAAGTAAAGGGAGAAGGTATCAATTTTAGGAATAATTCCTTGCTTTGGAGGATCCAGCTTGGTTGGTATTTTCCTGTATTTTCAGATGTGACATTCCAGCCCTTGCCTGCTTTGACATACCGCACCACAGGGGGAATTCTGGACTTTTATGTGGTCTTGGGGCCAACTCCTGAGCTTGTCACTCAGCAGTACACTGAGGTAGGAGAGAATTCAATTGATTATTGAGTATTTGTGCAGCACATTCTGTGTGCCAAAAACCATCCTAGGTACAGTCATTTTTATTATTCACAGATGATAGCTAGAATTGTTGATCTTTCTGGAAGCCAGCTAGATAATAGAATATTATTTCAATAACTATTAAATTTTTGGCTCTTCTAAGGATTTCAGAGTAGGAGAAATAGTAGTGGTGGTGGTAAGGGTGGTGATGGTTACGGTGGCTGCTGTGGTGGTGGTGACAGCAGCAAGTACTTATGTATTACTGCATGTCAGACACTGGTTAAGATACTTCACGTGTGTCAACTCTTTCAGTCCTTGCAAAAACACTATGAGGTAGATACTATTAATATCCCCAATTACCGGTGAATAAACTGAGGCTCAAAGAGGTTACTTCAACTTTGCCCAAGTCACACAGCTAGCAAGGGCTGAAGCCAGTATATTAACCCAGGCCTTTTCCCCCCAGATTCTGTGTTCCTCACCAGCAAGCTTGACCACCTCTAGAAATCAGTATAAAATCAGATTTTCCAGAAATCCTAGTGAGGGCGCTCAAGTCTAACAGGAAGCATTCCCCTCAGTAGCCCCTCAATTTCCTTCTGGATTTGAATTTGTAGATTACATAACTTGGGGTACTGGAACAATATTCTTAATACTCTGTGCACAATTTCTATTTAGTTTTTCCTTTTGGGGGATTAATATTTCTGTTTATTTTCTAGTTGATTGGCCGGCCTGTGATGGTACCCTACTGGTCTTTGGGGTTTCAACTGTGTCGCTATGGATACCAGAATGACTCTGAGATTGCCAACTTATATGATGACATGGTGGCTGCCCAGATCCCCTATGTATGTCCTCAGTCTGTGGTGTACTGGTTCTGGGACCTCACAACGAACCCCAGTTGTCTCTGTGTCTGGTTTACTTTGTCTGATTTTTGTGGGGCTTCATAAAGTCACAAACTGCTTTTTCATGCAATATCCCACTGGTCCCCACCCTGATCCTGTGATGTAGGTGAGGGTCATTTTCCTCATTTTATAGTGATAGTAGCTCAAAGAGTAATTTTCCAATGGAGAAGGAGATAGGGTCAA
>PVKH010020802.1:0-14496 GCA_004027955.1 Chaetophractus vellerosus | reverse complement strand
AGCAAGACAGCTACCAACATTTGCCAGGGTTCAGGCTTCTTGAGTTCCTCTCTTCCCGGGGCTCCATTTCTCTCTGGGCTGAGTTCCTCTGTTTCCTCCACAAGGCCAGCTGTAGACTCTCAGGCGAGGCTTGTCTCTTTTCCTGGGGCCTTCTCTCCTTCCTCACGACCAAGATCTCATACTTCCGAGAACTCTAGTGCAAGACTCCAACATCAGAATGCCAAAGCAAAAACTACTTCAACTCTGTCCCTTGTCATGTCTTTTATCTTTGAGACCCCATCCACCAAGGGGCGGGGCTCAACGCCCTACTGACATGGGCCAGTCAATGCCCTAATCATAACTTAATCATGGCCAGATTAACAGACCAGTTTACAAGCAAATCCAGTATCTATTTTTGGAATTCATAACTATATCAAACTGCCAAACTGCTACAGATACATTTACCAAGTTATTAATAAAAACCGTAGAAGGATATTACTGTCTCAATCTTTATACAAGATGTGTGCTTACAATTCATAGTTTTGGCTGAAGTTTTTTGTAAGTTCCTTGAAGGACAGGACTCCATTCCTGGGCTGCAGATGAATATCATGAACTGCTCTGCAGTAAGAGATAGATGGGCTCTGTGCGGTTTGTGAAGTGTGCCCTGCTCTGCAGATAGGGGAGGAAGCGTTCGAATTCCATGGCACAGATAGAACTGAGACACATGTTTGTCTTTAACACAGAGATTATTTAGGATTGAGGTTCATGCACAGGGATTTGAGAAGCAGCAGGTACACTGGCACATCTCCCATCATTCAGGAGGCAAACACTTTCTTCCAAATATTTTCCCCCATGCCACTCAGGACAATGGCCTAAGGCTGTCTTTATAAAGAACTGCCCTGTTTCAGACCCATCAAAGCCCTCACCTATTGTTGATGCCTCATTTTATCATCTCATTGTTACACTCCCTGCTACTTCTTCCCACAGGGCTTCCTGGTATCACTTGTAGCTGATGCAGGCTGTGCTTTGGCCCGGGCAGAGCCATAGCAACACTTGAACACTTACTCATCTTATTATTATTTAATAATTCAATTAATCCCACACACCCTAGATTTGGGGACTTTAGTAAAATGAATACTTTTTCATTCATTTTCCCAGTTTCTAAAGATTGCCACTTGTATAACCAACTGTCCTTGTGATTTTGGTCAGACTACTGGTGGGTACACAGCAATTCAGAGTATGGTGGTCTGAATGGGCATCTTAGTTCAAATTTCTATCCCAGTTTGTGTTACATAAGCTGCATATAAGACAGTTTGGTAACAGCAGAGGTTATAGCAAATTGGGAATTCTTGCCATAGGGGTTTTGAAGTGAAATTCACTTGCTAGTCATCATTTCGTCCTGTATGTAAGAGCGGTTTTGTTTGGGGAACAAGCAATTCCTTCTTCACCTGGGAGCATAGGATGTATGTGATGATTAGAGAGAGGGGCCGGCTAATTAACAAGAAAGACTTTACACAATGGCAGACAGAGAAATTCCATAGCGGTAGTGCATGAAAAGTTGATTTAGCTGCAGATGACTTGTCGACACTAAAATGAACACTTGTGACCTATTCATGGTTTGACTGAAATCAAGGGAAATCTATCTTCTGTGTACACTGGAATGCTCTTGTCAAAACTGGCCAGTCAGTGGCTTCTCTCTCCTGAAGGAAAACCTAGTTGAGAAGTCAAATCATATTAAAAAGTTGTTTGGCAAGCTGAGAACGTAAGGGGTGTTAGTGGGTGAATTGTGACCTCATAGCAGAATATACTGATTTATATCTGTCTCAGATCTCTCAGGGATGTTGGGATGGACCTGCCGAAAAGGGAGAATATGGGCCCTCTTGTATGCCCTGTATCCTGACAGCGCAATGGCTCTCCTCTGTGGCACCCCTTTTTCTAGTATCCTTTGCAACCACACATTCAGTCTTCAGATATGTTGACATCTTTGAGTAGATGGCCATCCTTTTTCATTTCCAGTCATCCTTGATTGCACTTGCTGGCCTTGATCTTGAGGAAACTTCTTTGTCTTTAAGACAGACTTCTCAAACTTTTCCTTTCTCATTGTTTTCTCCATTTTAGCATACTAGATTTTCACAAGCTCTACTTACCCCCAGAGGTGTGACAAGATAGACCCTGGAAGGTGGTAGGGAAAATAGGTCAAAGGCGGTGGACCGTTTTGGGCACACTAGCTGTTACCCTTCCCTTTCCTCTCACAGTCCAGGCGTTCTTAACAAGGGGTCCATGAGCTTGAATTGAAATTCAGAAAAACATTATTATTGTGGGGACAAGTTGGTGTGGGTGAAATATATTTATTAAATAACACACAGTATAGTGTGGACTTATTAAGGAGTTTGTGGTTTTCACCTGCTGGCAAAAGGGTCTGTGGAACAAAAAAGGTTAAGAACCCCTGTCTCACACCCCAGGCAGTGCTACTATAGCAATAACCTGGAATCATCTGAGTTAATTCTTAAAATTAAGCCTTCATAATTTCATTGCATAACTGATTTTGGTAGTGAATGCTTTGAAACACACCTCACAGTTGACCATGCCACTGAAATCGACAGCTGCTGCCTTGAGGCAGTTTCTACAAATACTTATCCCATCCTTTGGATTTGTACTTGTTTCCTTCTCAGAGGAAAACCTTATTTCTAGTTCTGGGAAGGTATCTCTATGTATTGACCAAAAGTAGGCCTATTTCTTTAGCAAAGGAATTTCCCTGAACATGAGAATCCTTGTTGATTGTATTCCATGAGTTTGTAGGGATCCAACATCTGGAATGCCCTGCATTCCATTTAAGATAAACCATCATGACCATACATGTTCTGATTAATATCTGATTCACCTTAGCCATTCGTCCATTAAAACTCCTGCGACCCCTTTCTTTAACATATTGTGTGTATTAATACAAGATACCAACAGTCTGTAAAAGCTTTGATTTAGCAAGAATTATTTGTTTTTCAAAGCATTTTATATCTTTTTTTCTCAAATATTTTTATAGCCCAAGTCCATTGGTCTCCACTCCAGTGTCTCTGTCAAAGGAAAAGAACAAAATGATAATAAATGGTGGGCACAATTGCAGTATGATTTTTAGGTGCCTGTTATTCTTATGCATCTGGAGCAGACCTCATTAATTCAACCCTGAAAGTGTTTCTGCTTAACCATTTTGATTGATGTACTTTTGTGATGTACTTAGTGTCATTTTCTGGCCAATTTCAGTAGCTGTGTTGTAGGTTGACCCAACAATAAGAGTTATTGTGAGTCCAGCGATGCTGAAACCTGGCATAATTGTTTTTTCAGATGGATTGGGGAAATCTCTTAGACAATCCATAATCTGTGGATGGGAAGTGGTCAAATGGGGTGAGCCTGAAAAACCTGCTTGTTCGTTTTTGCTATACTCTTGGGAGCATGAAAGTACAACACCTTTTACTGACTCATGGTTCTATCAGTCACAAGTCATGCAGAATCAGAGAAGTTAGCTCCTTTGATTACAATCATCCATTTTAATGTAATGCATTGTTTTATCGTTTTTTTGTACATTGAATGTTCTTGTGCTTTTCAAAGAGGGGACATAATATAAATGAACAAGGTAGCATGAGACTCTAATTGTCCTCTTGTAGATTTTTGTGTTGTTGACATTCACATTTGTAGTATCAAAACAACACCTTAATTTGTGTGTGTGTGTGTGTGTGTGTGTGTGATGTAAGATGGTGGGTTTTTAAAAAAATTGAATTGTTACACTACAAAAAACTTCTAAAGATAATTCCAAGTTTTTACATAGCCATTTAGATCCCTGTCTCTTACCAAATAACCACATCGTAGAAATGTCAAAAAAAAGTATATTATGCACTCTTTGTTAATGGCAGAATTAATCCTTTTAAAACAACCTTTCCTTTGCAATTATTGGTATGTAAACTTTGATTGTTTCACTCTATCTTCTAGACATTTTGTTATGCTCTTAATGTACCATTGTATTTTTTAAAGGATCCCGGTTTGACAGAGAGGATTAAAATTTTAAAACTGCTGTAGGAAATGGGATTTTTCCTTTTTCTTTAATACTGATATTCAGGACTTTTTAAAAAAGTCTTAGTAATCATGAAATAAATATTTATCTGTTTTCCTACCAGAACAAATAAATTTTATCTATTCTATTCAAGACATTGGAGAAAAGTAAGTAAAAAAAATGCATTTGTCAAAAGAAACTCTTATTAACATTACAAAAATTCTTTAAAATAACAGCCATGTTTGAAATAAATATGTGCCAAAACCAGGAACTACTGCTGCATATATTGTTAACACCATTCTTTTTCCTAGACATCCAAATGCTAGGAGAGCTGTTAAAAATGCAATATCAAGCAAGTATTGAAGCTTTTCCTCTTTATATTTATTCTCAGCTTTCTCCATTGAAGGGCACCCTGATCTCCATGTGACAACATCTGTGTTTCATAAGTATTAGCCCTCAACAACAAATGCTATTTCATTCTGTACCCTGGAGCCCACAATGAAAATTTGAGAAAAATGTTTGCTTTCTTTTTCTTCCATTGATTCTGGATCATTTGCTACTTTTGCTGAACTAATATAATTGAGAAAAACATGAAGTCTGGTAAAAATGTTCCAGGTCTAAAGTGCCAGCTCACTTTCTTGCTCTGAAGGGGTTCTTTAGTCTTTATGGTCTCTGGCTTCTTGCTGGCTTCAAAAATAGCAGATTCAAAGACTAATCAGAAACATTTTTTTCCTGTGCAGACAAGGGTGCTTAGCTCCACCCTCACCTGCGCTTCTGGGAATCAGGGAATTGTAGGAGTTGATGCCTGACTTCTACTTACCTACTAAGAGTAGTATGGATAGACCCTGGGATACTTAGAGAGTTGGGTATCTTCATCAATTCCTTACGTGTTAAAGTACCAGGTTCTTAACACAGACAGTAACAGCAGTGCAAAGCAGAAGAACAGAGACAGTTACTCACATATTTTAAGTTTGGAAAGAAAGAACATGCTATAGGAAAGGAGAAAGCAAATGTAGAGGAGAGCAGTTTAACGCTGTTACTATTCTCAGTGGTTGCGTAGGTGCCAGGGATCCAAAAGAAAGACAAAGAATTACCTAAAAATAACATAAGAACCACCAACCTTTGTACTATTCTTATTTTGTTTATTTGGCTTGAATGGATAAATTTTGGGAGAGGATGACATAGGCAAGTTTTCATGAAATTATGAAATTCCCACAAATTCATTCATTCTATCTGTTCATCTGTCTACCTACATATTAATCATTCTGTGCTGAGATGATAAATGATTGGAGTATTTTGTTTTAGGAGTGCTGTAGCATTGGTATGATGCAGTGAAATTAATTTAGAGTAATCCAACTATAATCATAACCCCTCTCATTTTGGGCAAGTAGAAAGCATGCACACGTGCTTTCAGGCATTTGAATGGTAGCCATTTAAAATAGCTGCCATGCACTTATGAGCTAGGACAGGGAAATCTATGATGGCTAAAACCAAACAGATGACTCCAAAATAGTTTTTCTTAGGATTTCCTTGTTATTAACTAACAAAACCAGAACCTACTCATAAGCCTGATAGAAGTTCTTCTTGATATTTAGAGTTGGGTTTGGTTTCCCACACCTACTCTTCCCCATTTATTTTTCTATTTAGCCTTTTACAACTCTTTATGTTGCTTACTGTCTCATTTTGTTGTTTTTGTACAAAGTTGACCCCATAGGAAGGCAGCTATGTTAGAGTTCCTGGGACTTGAAAGCCTCATTTTCCATCCCAACTATGTCCTCTGCCAAATCAGCTTCCTTCTTTGAGTCTGACTGATAGCTGAATCAGACTTTTAAAAAATCAAAACAAAGGAAAATGAAAAAGAAAAGTGTTTACGGGATTTTAGCCTGGTGTCAGATTTCTTACAAGGACTGCCTCATAGCCACTCCACATGGGGTGCAGCAGTTAGCATGTTTTTAGTTAAATCATGTTAACTCACACTTTAAGCTTTTCCTTAGAACAATTATATTTGAACCAAATGGTTTTAAGATCCATATACAACACCTCCATTTACCTTTGGTAAATCGGTGCTTTGTTTTAAATCTCCATCTCCCATTTCTCCAACTAAAGTTGCTGAAACATTCCCTTAGAGTAAATATTTCTGTGAATTCATACATCGTGCACTTCAGGACTCAAAGCAACCACACCTGTCCTTTTGTGAAGTGTAGGAAGGCTTTTTTGGACAAGGGGCTGGTGAGGGAATGGGATTTGCTGTAGGTAGTTTCCTAAATTATCCCAAGTCAGATGATAAAATTTTCCATTTCAGTCTAGGGATCATGGTTAAGGAGGTGGGTGGTTTTAACTACTTTATGTGGCTTCCAGGAAGCCAACATAGATTTAGAATCAATGAAATTCAAAGCAGCTATACAAACCTACGTATGTACCTACCTAAATTCAGAGCAGCCTCTTAGGCTTTGCCTCATTTTCATATACCCTGTAGTCTTAATTATGCTTACCCAATTTTAGGTTAAATTGAAAACAAATATACCAAAATCCAACACAGCAAAGCAAATACAGGACATCTGAAGGTCCAGTGAGGAAGGATGGAGTGAGGAGAAGAACCCAGGCCTGACTTGCAAACATGTCAAAGCTGCCTGGGTATCAGGTGCACCCTCTCCGGGAGATCAGTTCCATCAAAAGCCATCCACAATGGAGCTATTTATTCAGAGGGAACCAAAACTTTTCTATGTATCATACCTTCCTGTTGACTAAAATGCAAGATCAATTATTTGTGATTTTCTTTTAAACTTGTCTTTCATTCTGTGAAAGTCAAAATTAGAGAAAGTGTCAGGGAGAACCTCCTGCTCATTGCTACACCTTTATCTCTCCCATCTACCTCATGCTTATTCAATTCACTTTTTCTAAATGAAAAAAATAGCAATTTGTTGAGCATATGCCATGTGCCGGGCATTGCCCTATATGCAAGAGTCTACAGTCTGGGGTGGAACATCTTCATGCAGGCAGCTATAATATTAGGCATCTTAGGGTAAGTGCCCTAAGACATTCGTAAACAAAACTTTCTGGAGAGTGAACATGTGTTTGAGAAGGTCAGGGACGCAGCTACAGAACATTTTCCTCTTTTATTTTTCCTTTCAGTTGTAATTAGTGACAAGGCACATAAACACAGCTTAAACACACAGGCTTCCTCTGTTTATCCCTTCCCTCCATCCTTTGGCCAGAAGGCAGAGGGAGACTGAAATCCATAGCCATAGGTCACACTCCACTAGACGAGAAAGGAAGGAGGATCTCTCAGCGACCTCTGAGACCCATTAGGACCCTGGATGGACCTCTGGAAAGCAAGTTACTGCTAAGGCAGACTTACTAGAAGAGGAGGTTCAACAGTCCCCTTTTTATGGGGCTAATTGGGTATGGCGGTGGTTCCCACCAGCTATCCCCAGCTATGTGTCCCTAGCTTCCTTCCAACCAATCAGTCGTTTCAAAACTCGAACCCAACCTAGTCATCATAACAAAATCAAGTTTTATTTTTGAGAGCCTAGAGATATCTCTTAATGTGGTCAGTAATATGATGATCATCTAAAGAGAGTCTCATCACATGGGACATCAGGTGATAATGGCAGGGTCAGAGCACTAAGGAAGCAGTCCTGTCTTGCGACTCCCGTATGGACCAAACTGTACATAGACTTATCAAAATCAATGGAAAACTTCTGATGCTTGGTTGAAGTTTTGTTTCACCTCCTTCCCTCACTAGCAAGTTTATCAGTGCAGGTGTCAGAATAAAATTTGGTCAGAAGATTTTCTCTTTTCTTTGTTACTTCTCCCAGATGAGTGGAGGTGCTAATGGAGAGTAAATAGAAAAAGTCAAGACCAGAGTGAAGAAAGTACAACAGCAGAAGGCCTGGACCAATGGCCTCTGGAAAATTGAGAATTGACCATAATTATAATAGGTCAGAAAAGGGCTTTCTCATCTCCCTGCTAGTTGGCTGCCTAATTTCAACTAAATCTTATTGAGGAGAGTATCTTAAAGTTGACTGGGAAGCTCTCCTTGTCCTCGAATATCTCCTAATATTTTTGTAGATGCTACTGTTACCCTTCTTGAAGTCTAAACCACTCTGCTATGATCCCCTTGGAGCCCTGCACAGGAGGGTACCCCCTCTAAATATAAAGACATGATGACTTGCAGGGAATGGAATATTTATGGGAAGCAATAACATACTGTGCATTTAAAAAAAAAAATTCTCCAAGTCCATTGAGGTTACAAGAGGTAGAGGATGCCATGTGAAAAAAAAATCCAATATTGTGTATTTCCATTAACTTAGTCCTGTTTCCATCTTTGTCTTCTTCTACCCCCTGACTCTGGATGTAGTAGAGAATTCAAGTGGCTTACCCATCTGCATGATGATTTTGATTGGGACACATCTTGCTTTTGTTATGGAAACTGTTGGGATTAAATGGCTCTGATTTCTTCTAATCCCATTTACCCCTGAAGCAAATTGATGAGTTCTTGCAGCCACAGTCATCTGGATTGTAAAATAATGTCCTAATCTTTATGTTGCATGAGCCAAATGTTTGACAATTTAGTTTAAAGCAACTATTAAGATTTCAAATGCAGCTGATGTTTAAAGATTTTCTCGTTATGAATAGAAGAAATCGTGTGACAAAAGAAACAGCCTTGACCAGTATTGGAATGTATAATTGATTCCCTCCCTTTTTTTCTTCCCTAGATTTTCTTCTCCTCAGACCTGGAGGGTAGAGAAGGGGGGAAAGGCAGCATTGACACTTTTCTTTTTCTTTTTCTTTTTTTCAGATTCAGAAGAGTAAAACACACCTCATATACAATAAAAGAGACTGCCAATTCTTGCATCATTTTAACTGAGCTTCTTCATTCTCCTCCTTCTCCTTCTTCCACAAAGACCCATACCTGGGGAAGGTGTACAACTTTCAAAAACCAGCCCCCCACACTTGGCCTTCTCTCATGCCATTTCCTCCCAGGGAATGACTCTGGGAGTTGGTTTGAGGTCTAGAACTCTGGGGGAGTTTCCCTTGAGCCATCAAAACAACTTGAGATTTTTGCACAAACAGAAACAAAACATGAAGGGAGCTCCTCAAAATCCTTTGCTAATGCCCTGGCTTTCAAGGTACCTGTCTGGCCTGATGAGAATGGACATCCTGGATATGCTGAGAGATGCCAGAAAAGGCCACGACACACAGTAATTGCCTATTTGGTTTTTGTTTTGTTTTGTTTTGTTGTTTTTACCATCAATGTCATTACTTTAAATGTTATTTTTGCACTGGCTACTCATGATGGATACACACATGCTGGCCTTCATCACAGCTAAGTGGACAGTTCCAATCTCATTGTTTTTTTTCCTGGGTCAGGAGCATTCTTTTTGTCCAACTTCCTTTCAGACTTAAAAATTGCTCTTATGCTTTTCTTTCCATTTATACAATATGAAATTGTTTGTATTTTTAAAAGGAGATTGTTCTGTGGGAGCCTTTATTTGATGCTTAATTTATTTTATCTGTGCATTAATTAATATAAACCTGAATGGTTCCGCCATTGACCGCGCTGTTCAGTGGATAACCCGTTTTCTTTGAGTATCATGCATCTGTAAGAAGTTACTGAGATTTTTGCCATTGGCTGGTCCTGTTCTTCGGGATATCTATAGTGTGACTTCATCACTCCTCTTCTCATTCAGGGAAGTGCTAAGAGAGTTAGTATGAGAGAGAGATATTAGATAATCTTTTCATTTTAGCAGGTCTTTAAAAATACCAGGTATTATACTCAAAAATAAGAATAGTAGATTCTTATTTAGCATAGAAAGTTAATAAAAACACTTAGCCCCCCTGAAAATAAAACAAAACAAAAAAAAAGGTGGGAGTCAATGGTGTGTGACTAAAATGTGATTTTTGTGGAGTGATATGATTTGGGTTAAAGTGATTCTTAAAATGTGGCAGCGGGTCACAAAGATATCTTTGAGTCCTTCCCAACAGCAAATCATGCAAATATGCTGGCTAAGGAGCAGGATAGTTGTAGGAAGAGAGGGAGCTAGGCAATAGCTTTAAGTGTATTCCCATTGCAAATTTTGTTTCTACATTTAAAAGGACATTAAAAACCTTCTCCTTACGAAGGCACAATATTGGTATGTCTTTAAACACAAAGAAGGAGACTGTTCATGTGATCTACAAGGCCTTATGCCTCGCTGAAATATTCCCCAACAGAAAGGTTTGAAGGACTTTGTCGTAGAGAATGCACAACAGCATGCTACTGTTTTGAGGAGGTTTCTGTTACATTTTGCCTTATTAATAACACGTATTTTTCTATTCCTCCTCCTGCTTTCCTAAAGTTGACCCCAGTAAATAATGTGGTCACAAATTCACATCACTCCAGGGACCTAGCTGGTAAAGTAAATGAGTCAAGTAAGCCATGCGGTGTCAGCTTTACTGTGGTAAGTGGCCATTCATAATAAGCTTCAGTACCAGTGAGGCAGTAGGGAGTGGTAGGGTCTGGAGAATTGTCAGACCTTTTGATTTTTCAGATCTAGATACCTGGATTTTATATAAACCCTCCCCAATTTTTAAAATATAGGCCACTAATGCAGAAACTTAAAATACTGGACTGGTCAAACAAAACATGTCTAGGAGGTATATTCAACCTGTGGGATGTCAGTTTGCTAACTGCGTTCTTTTAGGTGGTATGATTTTGTATAGGAATTAAATACAGCCAAGTGTATGCCAATTCTTGATCTTGGAACCTGGATCTTTTACCTGACATCTATTCTATATTTTTGTACATGGAGCTTTGCAGCTTGTCAAAATAGGAAATCTGTAGCTTCCCTTTTATAATCTAACAGGTAATACTAAACAATATTTGGAAAGAACAGAAATATAGCCATTTTTTTCTAGTACCAATAAACATGAAAATTGGTTTTGTTTGCTTTACATAATTAATTAGCTGGAAAAAAACGGGGAGAGACTTTAAGCCAGTAGAGACCTCTGCTTTGAATTCCCAATGAGGAAAAACAACAGCCCCAATGAACACTTCTTTTTAAACCATTAAAACAGCGCTTTGAAAGGGCATTGAGTAAGAACGGCAAGTGATCTATTTTTTAAAATACAAACAAAGTATTATTTTGCTGTGAATTGTTATTGGAGCTGATAAAACATTGAGATAATCATTCCACGTCAGTCTTGACTGGAAGAACAATATTGCCAAAGCTCTAGCTCATTTTTTACGGTCTTCTGGTTCTCTTGAAACAGCTTCCTCCAAGTTGAGTAGCAATATGGGATGAACATTCTTTCATTGCACAGGTTATGGAATATTGATCTAGTTTACATTTTCATACAGAAGGCTTACAAACCTGGATTAGGAATTGATGAGTATGTGGGGAGAGTAGGAAGAACATTCACTACTGGCAAAGTTCTACATGTCACATGTTTTGAGGGGAGAGAGTGATAAATGGAATCAGCCAGTGAGTTTGGTTCCCCATGTCACCAGATAGGTCTGCTTCCAGGTTTTGTTGATGTAGTATATTTTGGTGGTACAGTGACCCTTCCTTAGGGAGGTCTTTGTTCCATCTTTTATTCGCGCCAGCCTTCTTAAGTTCTGACACCTAATAGCTTATGGTGGCAGGCAAGATGCTGATTTCTAACTCATTCAATTCAAATGGATTTTCTTCCACTGTCAATTTCATTCTTGGAGCTTTTAAAAAAACTATTGAAAACTTCTGACAGGATCCCATTAAGAATATGATATGCTTAAACAATAAAATGACATCTAAACATCTGAAAGCCAAAGAATAATGTAGCGCACTCATTTATTTCATTTCCAGAATTTAAGCCATTACATTGTATTTTCCACCCGGAACCATGCCTTTAATAAATGTAAAAAGTGAAGAGTAAAGAATAACAGTATCAAGAGATGTGAGATAGAGAGCAGACAAAAAGATGGAGAGCAATCTTATAATCTATATTTTGGGATAAGGATACCAGTTTATTATTATCATTGCTCACTTTTTCTTAGATGGATAGATATAAATATAGATTGATACAGGTAGATATAATATATATTTTCTTCTATTCTTTCTTAACCGCTGAGAAGAGACTTAGACGATGAGTTGCTTTATAATATTCCCCATTGAGTTATGGGGGAAAACGAAAAGAAGCACAAAATCTCTTTCTCATAATGGCATGGAAAAGATCGTGACATTGGAAGCCTCTGCCTGTAGTATTATAACCCAAGCAAAGGTGAATCAGGGAATTCAGGTAACCTTTATTGTTCCAGCTGGAAGCTCCATTCTCCTGATTCTGAGGTTCCCACACAACCCCAGCAGGAGCTGTAGTACTGCCCCACCGCGGTGTTTGGCACATGGTAAGCATTCACGAAACACATGCGGAATTGTCAAACTGAATTTCACTGTCCACTTGTGAATGCAAACAGAATTCAAATTTACCTTCACATTTATTCAGCGCCTTATACAAGCCAAGCACATTGCGAAAGGCTTACATTCCAAGTATATGCAGACATACACTAGTCACGCAAAGGGCTGAACACAAGAGCTGGGAAATTGCACGTACTTGGGGGAAATTTGTTGGAGCCAAGTTCATGAAAAAAAAAGAAAAAGAACTTTTCTATGGCCTTTTGACTTAAGAAAAAAGAAAGGGTTTATCTGTAAGTACTGGTGGAACTGAGACACCAACTTATATGGGACACCAGTGGATTTATTTAGAATCCAAGTTGAAACTTTTTAATTCCAGAACAATCCTCTTGGAGCAAACAGGAGATTCCATATATGCAGTATGGGTGATCATTGAACAGTTTTGCTCCACTGATATTATGACTGGCAAAATTTGACTTTAAAGAACATAATTTTGCAATAATTATGTTATATTGGATCTTATTCCTGAATAAATGGAAAGTAATACTTGTAATTCATCAACAGTGATCCATGATTAAAGGCCTCATTATCACTTAGAAAATGAACTTGATGAAAAATTGTAGCATGAAATATCCCCTTGAGAGGCAAGAGACACAGTGCCTGCCAAGTCCACATTTCAGTTTTTCAGGTTTCCTCTCATCACAGTCACTAATGGGAACAGAAGTGGTCCAGGAATTAGAATGGTAGCAGAGCCATCTACAACATTAGACAGAGTTCATCCAATAAGTGAGGTTAGGAGAATGGGAAGCAGACCTCTAGATGTTCGCACTGTACAGTTGTAAATGCCTTGGTGCTCCTGCAGGAAAATCTAAAATAAGAACTGTTTCTGTTTCATTGAAAGAACTTTTGGTTTTACATTAAACAAGGGTGGGGTGCAAAAGGAGACCTGGACTGAAGGGTTCATGAAAGTCAAAATGTAAACATTATGAATTTCTGATTATTTTCTTAAATAATCCTGCCCCCCTACTCCACCCATTTTCCTTTAAAATATTGGCAGACATAATTTGAAATGAATACGTGTTTATTCCAGCTTCTATTCCCAAGTAGAAGTGGATCAATCCTGGCAGTGACTGGCTGCACTAAATGAACTTGGACCCAGCCTAGGTTGCTATCTCCTGAGGCAGGAGAAGCAGGGAGTCGTGTGGGGGTCCTTTAAGCTCAGGAAGGGCACTCTTACTCTCCTCTGGGAAGACTTCTCCAGCTCTGGAGGAAAACGATGGTTTTAGCCAGCCAGAATCAGTGCCATCATCCCCTTACCTTTGACTGGACAGGTTTCAGCCACGTCTCCTGAACTTCCCTCGAGTATTTTCATGGGAACTAAGTTCTGAACCTGCAGAAGCATTTCTTGATCAGGTTATATGCAGGATAACTCATTTAAAATAAAACCCTTTAAAACCCAGTGGCTATGGAATGGCTTTAAAATATATTTCCCTAAAGGCAAATCATTGTATAGTCTTTGTACCTCTGTCATGATCTATCTTGGGGTAGGGATTTTGTACTGTCCTTGTCTTTGGGTGGGTATATGTGTGATGGTATAAAAATATAGGCACACCCCTGTATACATAGATTTATGGTAAAAACTCATAGCCATAAGTATTATTGTCCAGTGACTGGTTCTAGAGATAGAACTGTACAGTGTGCATTCTTCTTTTTTCTTGTCTTGATGATATTTTTATACAATTTTATATGCTGTAAAATTTTTAAGAAACATTTGCTATTTTCATTTATAGAGCTTGGTTAGGTTTTTATCAGCTCTTGTGCCCATTGTACAGCCAGATTCCCCCTATCTAATTTAGTGTCCTCTCCCTTTTTCATATCCCTTCTCTACAACTTTCCCTTCTTCCATTTTTCTACCTTTCACAGATTGCTTCTTTTGCCTCTGTCCAGGTAAGCCATTGGGCTTGCAGTATCCTTTTATCACACAGAATCACAAAATAAGTGAAAAAAAAAACAAAAGCACCTTACTCCAGTGTAAACCACATGAGGAAATGTTGTGTGCTAAGGTTGGGATGGGATAGATGGGGAAGAGGGAATAGATTGGGAAAA
>PVKH010020801.1:0-14496 GCA_004027955.1 Chaetophractus vellerosus | reverse complement strand
AGGTGGGTTCAACACAAGAAAATCAATGAATGTAATAAAACCACATTGATAAACTGGAGAAGAAAAATCATGATCCTCTCGATTGGTGCAGAAAAGGCATTTGACAAAATATAGCACATTTTCTTGATAAAAACACTACAAAAGATAGGAATAGAAGGAAGCTTTCTCAATATGGTAAAGTGCATATATGAAAAACCTACAGCTAGCATTGTATTCAATGGTTAAAGACTGAAAGCTTTCCCACTGAGATCAGGAACAAGACAAGGATTTCTACTGTTTTCCACTGTTATTCAATATTGTGCTAGAAGTTCTAGCTAGAGCAATTAGGCAGGATATAGACATAAAAGGCACCCAAATAGGAAAGGAAGAAGTAAAAATTTCACTATTTGCTGATGATAAAATTCTATATCTTGAAAATCCTGAAAATTCCACAATAAAGCTACTAGTACTAATAGATGAGTTCAGCAAAGCGGCGGGAGACAAGATTAAGAAGCAATAGCGTTTCTATACACTACCGTTCTGCAATCTGAGGAGGAAGTCAGAAAAAAATCCCATTTATAATAGAGACTAAAACAATGAAATGTTTAGGAATAAACTTGACCAAGGACATAAAGAACCTTATTCAGAAAACTATGAAACATTGATAAAAGAAACCGAAGACGACAAATAAATGGAAGGACATTCCGTCTTTATGGAAGACTAGATATCATTAAGATGTCAATTCTACCCAAACTGATTTACAGATTCAATGCAATCCCAATAAAAATCCCAACAGGCTTTTCTGCAGTAATGGAAAAGTCAATTATCAAATTTATTTGGAAGGTAAGGGGCCCTGAATAGTCAAAAATATCTTTAAAAACAGGAACAATTTGGAGAACTCTCACTTCCAGACTTTAAAGCACATTACCTAGTTGCGGTGGTAAAAACAGCTTGGTACTGGCATAAACACAGACAAATTGACCAATAGAATCAAATTGGGACCTCAGAAATAGACTCTCAGCTCTACAGTCAAGGATTTTTGACAAGGCGGTCATGCTCTCCCAGCTGGCACAGCACAGTCTATTCAACAAATGGTGCTGGGAGAACTGGATAGCCACATGCAAAAGAAAGAAAGCTGGCCTCTATCTCACACCTTATACAAAAATTAACTCAAAATGGATCAATGGCCTAAATATAAAAGCGACAACCATAAAACTCCTAGAAAGAAATGTAGGAAAACATCTTCAAGATCTTCTGATAGGCGGTAGTTTCTTAAACCTTACATCCAAAGCATGAACGTCAAAATAAAAAATAAATAAATGGGACCTTCTCAAAATTAAAACACTTCTGCACTTCAAAGGGCTTTGTGAAGAGGGTAAACAGCCTACTCAATGAGATAAAATATTTGACAATCACATACCTGATGAGGGTTGACTATCCATGATATATAAAGAGATCATACTACTCAACAATAAAAAGACAAACTACCCAATTAAAAAATGGGCAAAAGACTTGAAATGACAATTGTCCAAAGAATAAATATAAATGGTGAAGAAACATATGAAAAAATGTTCAAAATCACTAGTGATTTAGGGAAATGCAAATTAAAACTACAATGAGATATCATTTCACACCTATTAGGCTGACCGCTATTAAAAAGTCAGAAAACTGTAAATGTTGGAGAGGATGTGGAGAGATAGGAATGCTAATTCACTGTTGGTGGGAATGTAGAATGGTATAGCCACTGTGGAGGACTGTTTGGCAGTTCCTAGGGAAGTTGAATACAAACTTGCCATATGACCTGGGAATATCATGACTAGGTATATACCCAGATGAACTGAAAGCAGTGACATGAACAGATATGTACACACCAATGTTCACAGCAGTATTATTCACAGTTGCCAAAAATTGGAAACAACCCAGCTGTCCATCAATATGAATGAATAAACAAATTGTGGTGCATATACATGATGGAATATTGTGCAGTAGTAAGAAGAAATGAAGTCATGAAGCATGTGACAACATGGATGAACCTGGAGGACATTATATTGAGCGAAGCAAGCCATATACAAAAAGGCAAATACTGTATGATTGTGCTATTATGAACTAAATATATTGTGTAAACTCATGGAATTAATTATTAAATTATAGGTCACCAGAAAATAGGATGAGAGTAGAGAATGGAAAGCTGAGGGTTAAACTGTGCAGAATTGGTTAAAAGGTTGTTTGTAAATCTTTGGAAATGAATGGAAATCCTGAGAGCACATCATGGTGTTTGTGATTAATGGAGCTATTATATAGGAATGACAGTAGTCAAAAGGGAAAGTCTAAGGACATGTATATTAATAGAGGGAAAACTAAAAAATGTAATATGGGACTGTATAACATAGTGAAACCTCATGTATGGGTGATATTGCATATATGAGAGTGCTTTACAAACTATAAATACAAATATACTACAGAGAAGGAAACCAAATAGCTACGTACTGAAGGGGAAGCATAGAAAGATTGAGAGATGATGAATTTTGTTTGTTTGATTAGTTTTTCTTTATTAGTATTATTACTGAATAAAATGCTCTAAAAATAATTGAATTGATGGATGCACAACTATGTGATTATACTGAATACCATTAATTATACACTTTGTATGAACTTATGCATTATTAATATATACCAATAAAATTTATTTGTTAAAAAAAGAAAAATTAACAGAGCATCAGTGAATGATAAGATCAACATTAGACAGCCTAATACACATGTACTTGAAGTCCCCAAAAGAGAGGAAATATCAGGAGGGGAGATGGGGGAAAGGATGAGAAAAAGCATGAGAAGAAAAAGAGGAAAAGTTTTCCAAATTTGATGAATATTATATACCAGATCCAAGAAACTCAGTGAACTCCAGGTTTAAGAACATGAAGAAAACTATATGCTGGCACATCATAATCAAAGTTCTCAAAACAGGGATAAAAAGAAAAAAATCTTTAAAACCATAAGAGAAAAAGAGACACATGTATAGAGGAACAAAGATAAGAATGACAGCAGATTTCTTGTCGAAGACAATGCAAGTGAGAATGTAGTGGAGGATCTTTAAAGTAGTGAAGGGGGGGGATGGGGAGAAAACACATCTTAGAATTCTAACCCAGGAAAAATGTTTTTCAAAAAAAGAAAAGGCAAAATAAAGACTTTTCCACATATACAAATCTAAGAGAATTCATCCCCAGATCTGCATGACAAGAAAATTTTAGGTAAGTCCTTTAAACAGAAGGAAAATGATACCAGATGGAAATCTGAGTCTAAAGAAAAGAATGAGGAACAGCTGAATTGGTAACTACTTGGGTAAATACATACAGATTTTACAACTTAAATCTCTATAAAAGATAATTGACTGGTAAACAAAAATAACAATAAGTGTGGGGTTTATCACCTACATAAAAGTAAAATATATGACAATAGCAAAAAGATTAGGAGAGGAGTAATGGAAGTAATTATTCTAAGTCTCTCATATGTATACACAAGGTGGTATAATACCACTTCACAGCAGGCTGCCAAGCAGTCCTCCAGTGGCTGTACCACTCTATATTCCCATCAACAATGAATAAGCGTTCCTATCTCTCCAATTCCACATTTATAGCTTTCTGACTTTTTAATAGTGGCCATTCTAATAGGTATGAAATGATATATAGGTGTGAAAGATGTATACTCTAAACTCTAAAACAACTGCTAAAATTACAAATCAAAGACCTATAGTTAAAAACCAACAAAGGAGTAAAATGGAATAATCAAAAGTATTCATTTAATCAAATGGAAGGCAGAAAAAGTGAACAAATAATGGACAGGACAAATAGAAAACAAAGAGCAAGATGACAGAGTTAAACTATATCTCAATAAACACATTGCATATAAATAGCCTAAACATCTCAGTTTAAAAGGCAGATATTGTGAGATTGGGTATAAAAGCAAGACCCAACTGTATGTTGCCTATAAGAAATACATTTCAAATTTAAAGGCACAAATAGACTAAAAGTAAAAAATATGGATAAAGATATACCTCACTAACATTAAAAAAACAAACAAAACCAATGTGGCTATTTTATTATCAGACAGTAGATATTAGAATAAAGAAAATATTTAGTCAGAGATAAAGAAGGTAATTTCTTAATGGTAAAGGAATCAGTTAATCAATAGGCTGTAACAGTCCTTAATATTTATACATCTAATAATAGGACTTCAAAATATATGAAGCAAAACTGATTGAACTCCAAAGAGAAATAGACAAATTTACAATTACAGTTGGAGACTTCAAAACCCCTTACTAAATAATTGAAAGGACAAGTAAGCAGAAATTCAGTAAGGATAGAGAAGAGTGAACAGCACTATCCATAGATGTGACCTAATCCATACACACAGAGTACTCACTCAACCCAGAAGAATGCACTTTCTTTTTTTAAGTGCACATGAAACATTTACCAAAAATCAGTAAATTATTTAAAAGTCTTCATGTCATACAAATCCATTCTCTGACAACAACTCAATTTTAAAAATCATTAACAGAAATATCTGTGGAAAACCTTCATATATTTGGAAACTAAATAACACATGGTTCAAAGAAGAAATCCAAAGGGAAGTTAGGAAATATTTAGAGCAGACCGAAAATAAAACACAAAATTTGTGGGATGCCACTAAAATCTATTATTTTTAAAATAACATTTTATTAGTGCAAAATTCATACATGTGCCTTATAGAAAACTAGAAAATTCAGATATGCAAAAAATAGGGGAAAAACATACATGCCACCACCAAGATATGTTTGTTCACACCTTAGTGAAGTGGTTGTCAAAGGCGAGCAGGTATCATAATTGTCTAAAGGGGACTTGTTCAAAAACAATACCCCCCCCCCAATCAGTCAGTAGATCTGGGTGGGACCAAATAATTTGCATTTCTAGCCATTTCCAGGTGATAGTGAGGCTGCTGGCCTAGAAACCATGCCTTGAAAACCACTGCCTTAGTGTATATCCTTTTAGATTTTTCTCTTTGCATGTGAGTGGGTATAAAAACACATTTTTTTAAAAAAAAACAAGACGAAATTGCACTGTTTTGTTTTGTATCCTACTTTCCCCCCCCTACCTTCCATTTGATAAGGTTTCCCTCATCAAATATTCAGGCCACATGCAAATTTCTCCAGCTGACTAAAGTATATCTTTTTTGCTGACTTGACAAAACTAAAATCCAATCCAGGATCATGCTTCCTACCTGGTTATATTCATTAAGCCTCTACTAATCTAGTCCCATCACCTTTTTTGTTAATGACACTGGCTTGTTGAAGGAATGTGTGAATAAAATTTGAACAGAAAATTGTGGGGTATGTTTTTATTTATTTACAAGGAAAATGTCATAAAAAAGGAAACTAAAAAGATCTGTAAACCAGAGTGAAAGATCAAAGGTAGTACAGGCTATCCCCAAAGGTAAGTCCATGGAATTTATTAAGTAGTGTTTGATATTCCAGGTACACATGAAGGAAAATTTTGGAACATAACCAAGACTTAATATTACAATGCAAAGCTTGGGGTTTGAGGGAGCCTGTGCCTGGAGGGAAACTAACCTTTGGGGACCATTACCTTTTAGGAATGGTTCAACAATAAACCTCAGGCTAAGTACTTGTAAAATATCAAGTGTTCAGTTTTGACTTTTGAAAAATTATTTGCTTAATTTGCATTAGCTTTGAAAATTCATTTCAAAGGATCTCACTTGGGGACTCCAGTTACTTAATTGGATTTTCCCCCTTTATACTACACTTTGCTTGTCTTTTATAATTTTTTTTCCCTTTTTAAAACATTTAATTAAAAAAAAATACAGATGCTTAAAATTACACACACACAAAATGTATAGCTTAGTGAATTATCAAATGGCAAATATCTTTGTAACCATCACCTAGGTCAAGAAATATAACTCTGTCAGCTGCCCCATCCCAAACCCAAGCAAGCCTTTCCCTCCCTCTAAAAATAAGCACCTTCCAGACTTTTATAGTAACCACTTCTTACATTTCTTGTTTTTTTTTCACCAAATGGTGCATATTTAAACCCTATAATTTAGTCCTCCCTATTTTTTAAAAAAAATTTATATCTTCTAAGTATCTTTTAATCTATAGCTTCCTCCTCCATCCTTCTTTTCCTTACAGTTTATCTGCTGCTCCTAGAGTTTCCCAGAATCTGGAATTGTGCACTCATGGCACTGTTAAGCACATTCTTCTGCAAAGTGACAGCTGGGTCCAGCAGCTTCATCCCACTCAGGCCTGATCCCTTTGGTGAGCCCGTAAGAACATCATATTCTTTCATCACAGGAACACAGTTTAGTTTTGTTGTGTTTTTAAATTATTATTATTATTTCATTATGACCTTGATACCTTTCTTTCATTCATTTTTATGTGAAAATTATTTTCTAAACATGTTAGAAGAAAGCATGATTCAGAGTAGCTTTTCAGACCTCATAGAATCCCCTCCCCTATCAGCTGTGTATATGTTAAAACATTTGGTGGCCTGCTTTCTGAGACTTCCTGGCTCTATTTCCCTCCCTTCTCTTTCGTTCCTCTTGATTGTCCTTACCCCGCTTAACCGTGGATCCATTTCCCAGCGGCGTCCTGTCTTGGAGCGTCATTTAGAGCCAGTCCCTTTAGGCCAGGGGTTCTTAACTTTTTATGTTCCCCGGACCCCTTACTAAGTCTACACTACACTGTGTATTATTTAATAAATGATCACACCTGCACCAACATGTCCCCATAAGAATAATGTTTTTTTGAATTTCAATTCAAGCTCACAGACCCCTTGTTAAGAACCCCTTCTTTAGGCTTTACCAGTTTCAGCTGCTATTCTCAAACCATGCTACTGTGATTTCCAGTGGATACAAAGGGGTATTAGTGGGTTCTCTTCTCCTCAAGTCCCTCAAATACCCTGTTGCTATTCTCTGTTTAGGATATCTGAGTGCTTACTATGTGGCAAACCCTGCTGGGTTCATTATTGGAAAGTATCTTATTTAATCATCATGAAAACCTTGTAAATTTATTATTTATTACTCCCACTTTTCAGATAAAGTACATAATCAAAGAAGGTAAGAGCCCACACAGCTGCTAAATGACAAAGCAAACATTTAAACAGAGGTCGTCCCACTAGCCTCAAGAGACCAATGCGATCACTCTTCCTCACCCATCTCCGCTACTAAGGCCTGCGCAGCTCCTGGAGACGGTGAGATTAACGAAAGGCAGCAGAGTGTGGTGGGGAGAGCACATGCTTCGGCTAAGGCAGGCCTGCAGGGGAATCCTGGTTATACACGGTTACACAGTTTATTAAGTTTTGGGCAAGTTACCTCTTTGAATTTGCTCACTGTAAAATGTGGATGATAGGGGCCGGCTGGATAGCCCAGTGGATAGGGCGCCGGCATACCACATGGGAGGTCCCGGGTTCGGTTCCCGGGGACCTCTCCTAGCGGGCAGACCGCCTTGAGAATGGCAAGCCGCCATGGGCGGGCCAGAGCCGCCGTGGGCAGGGCAAAAAGCTGCCACGGACAGGGCAAAAGCCGCCACGGGCAGGGCAGGTCGCCTGCGAATGGAGTGCAGCCAGCCACCCGCGAACTGAGAGCCGGCCGTGAATGGAAGCAGAAGCCGCCCACAAGCGGGGGAAGCTGCGCCTGCGCAGTGACCAGTCTCGGCGCGTCGCCGCAGCGGGGGGGAGGGGAGATATGTAATAAAATAAATAAATCTTTAAACAAAAAATAAATAAAATAAAATAAAATGTGGATGATAAATACCTTCCTTGGAGGAATATTATAAAGCAGACCCCAAAACATCACCTGTCTGTGCATGGTCCATAAGCTAAAAATGATTTTTGCATGTTTAAATGTTTGGGAAAAAAAATCCAAAGAATAAGATTTTGGGGAGTGGATGTAGCTCAAGTGGTTGAGTGCCTGCTTCCCATGTACGAAGTACCCGGGTTCGATTCCTGGTACTGCCTAAAAACAAAACAAACAAACAAAACAAAAACAAATGAAAAAACCAACTCTCATTGCAGAGTGGCTACAGCCCAGTGGCTGAGCACCTGCTTCTCATGTACGAGGTCCTGGGTTCAATCCCCAGTACCACCTAAAAAAAAAAAAAAAAGGCATAATATTTCATGATACATGAAATTCAAATGTCAGTGTCCATAAATGAAGTTCTACTGAACACACTCATTCATTTACACATTGTCTACGGCTGTTTTTTTGCTACAACAGCAAAGTTGAGTACTTGCCATAGAGACTGTGTGGCCTACAAAGCTTAAAATATTTACTATCTGACTCTTTGCCAAAAAAAAAAAAAAAGACTATCCACCCTTCATCTGAATAAAACAGGAGATGCATTTAAGTTTACTGCAGAGCATGTGGCACACAGTAGATGTTCGAGGGACGTGAGCGCCCCAGCTCCCCACCCCCAAGCACAACGGGTGCCTTTCTGGCCTTTTACCAGCCTTCAGAATCGAAGTACCAATTAGCTGGCATATTAAGTATGCGGCTTTGATTCCTCGGATCAATAATGTTTTTGCCATGGAAAATCCAATATTTAAAGAAAAAAAGCTGATGAAAACAATTCTCTGCTTCCACGGGGTGATCCTGGGAGGCTGCGGCCTGGAAGGGGCCTGGATCCAAGGACAAACTTACATGTCAACACAACCACCAGCTGTATTCACTGACAAGTCACAGGACTTGGGTAATTAAGGGGCGAGCATAATTGATTATTCAGTAATTATCACTAGCTTATTTCCAACCTTGAGAAACACATCCGAGACTATGGAGAACAATCATTTTCAAACCCTTACTATAAATAATGCTCTGACTTGTTTTTTTTTTTACATGATAGAACTGATGAGATGAGCAGAAGGCTGAGCTGGAATGCAAACTGCCTGAATTCAACAACTTACCACCTAGGAAAAAGAGCTGTGACCCTCCCCGCCAAGCACTGTGGGGGACCACTAGTTTCACCACTTCGCACAGATAATTGGGCAAAACCAGTGGTGACAGTCTCACGTCTGGGCATTTTGAGACCAACCTCTCAATCTAGCAGATGGCAAGCAGCTTCCCAAATGAAGCCTGGCAGGAGTAATAATAATAGTTGTAGTAAAATAAAATGATAAATTCTGTAGCTAACACTTTCTGAAGCCTTCCTTATGCCCTCCCTCCAGTTATATTCCACCGTCTTCTAACACCAAAAGTTAATTCTGCCAAAAACAACTTATTTTTAAAATTATATCCAATTAGCTCCCAGATTGGGACTTTATAACTGATAGACTAAAATATAGAGATATGGACAGCACAAGATGGTGACTGAGAGCACTGACTTGTATTTAGACAGATCTGAACTTGAAACCCAGCTCTACCATTTCCTAGCCATTTCCTAGCCATTTCCTAGAAAAAGGGAAATAGGCCTTTGAATAAATGAAAAATTGTGTGTAAACCTAGCACAGTGCCTGACAGAGAGATTACTCTCTGGAACAGGTGTTGGCAAACGATGGCCCACAGGCCACCCAGTTTTGTTAATAAAGTTTTATTGGAACACAGCCATGCCCATTCATTTGTATATTGTCTGTGGCTGCTTCTGTGTTACAATAAAAAAGCTGTGTGGTTGCATCAGAAACTGCATAGCCCACAAGGCTTAAAATATTTACTATCTGACCCTTGACAGAAAAACTTTGCTGACCCCTGCTCTAGAGCGTAAGCTCCACGAGAAGGGACTTGGCCATGTCTGCTGCTGCATTCATGGCTAGAACACTGCAGACCCACAGCGAACACTCATGCGGTGGCTTTTATTTATGTGCAAAAAGTCAACACCTATTTCTTTAAGTCATCATTAGTGGGGTTTTCTGTATTTGGCAGCCTAGCACATTCCTAAACAATATAGTAAGAAAGGAATGAGATAATAAAAACCAAGCCTGCAAAAACTTGAAGAAGTCGGCACCACCACCAGCACCTGCGCCCTCCCTGCCCTGCCCAGTGCCTAGGAAGAATCAATAAGTCCTAGTAAAAGAGATGCTCCCATGGGTAAGAGAAAAGGCACTGAATGTGGAGTCAGAAGAACACGGTTAGAATCCTAGCTCTTCCACTAACTAGTTGGTTGATCCAGATGTGGACTCAGCATCCGCAACTGCAAAGCAAACACCACTTCTTAGCAGAGTTGTTAGAAACGGTAATGAGATAACACATCTTCCCATATTGTGAGAATCATCATTTTAAAAATTTTTTTTATTTTTTATATTTTATTTTGATTGTACACTTTGAATGAATTTTATGCTTTATTAACATGTATCAATAAAACTGATTTGTTAAAAAAATGTATTGAAGTATATCATTAACACATGAACATAAATAAATAATAAGTGTATAGTAAAAGTTGTGAACTTACAAAACAAACATGCATAAACATCATACAGGGGTCCCATACATCAATGCAACACCTTGCATTGTTGTGAAATAATTGTTACCAACTATGAAAGAGCATCGTTAAAATATTACTATTAATGAGAGTCCATATCTTACATTTGGTGTATTTTTCTCCTATCCCACTCTATTATTTTTTTATACATTTAATAATTGAAACTATAAACAATTAAAAACTAAAAAGTAAACACAGATGAATAAATATATACATTTCTCAATTAAATATACTGGATACTGTTACAGTTTGATGTAATTATGAATTCCAAAAATCGATGCTGAATCATGCTTGTAAACGGATCTGTTTCTCTGGGCATGATTGGATTATGATTAGGGCGTTGAGCCCCGCCCCTCAGTGGGTGTGGTCTCAAGTGCAAAAGGCAAGAGAGAAGATTTGAGAAGCAGATTTTTGAGAAGCAGTTCTGATGTTGGAGAGAACACCCCAGGAGTAGAAAAGAGAACTGTTTGCCTGATAGTCTAGAGCTGACCTTGTGAGGAAACAGAAGAACTAAGCCCGGAGAGAAACGCAGCCCCGGGAAACCAAAGGCCTGAGCCCTTGCAAACATTGGCAGCTGTCTTACTCCAACACATGGACTTTGGTGAGAGAAGAAACTTATGCTTTGTGGCCTGGTAACTGTAAGCTTCTACCCCAAATAAATACCCTTTATAAAGACCAACCAATTATTGGTATACTTTGCAAAGGCACCTCTGTGGCTGACTAATACAGATACATATAAAATTTTTTTAATCAAACAATATGTTACCCAATATATTTGGTTCATAGTAACACATTCATACAGTATTTGTCCTTTTGTGTCTGGCTTGCTTCACTCAACATAATGTCCTCCAGGTTCATCAATGTTGCCATATGCTTTACGACTGCATTTCTTCTTACAGCTGCATAATATTCCACTGTGTGAATAGACCACAGTTTGTTTATCTATTTGTCTGTTGTTGGACACCTGGGTTGTTTCCAACTTTTGGCAATGGTGAATAATGTTGCTATGAACATCGGTGTGCTGATCTCTGTTCGTGTCACTGCTTTCAGTTCTTCTGGGTATATACCCAGTAGTGGTATTGCCGGGTCATCTGGCAAGACTATATTCAACTTCTTTAGGAACTGCCAAACAGTCCTCCACAGTGGCTGTACCATTCTGCATTCCCACCAACGGTGAAGAAGTGTTCCTATCTCTCCACATCTTCTCCAACACCTGTAGTTCTGTTTTTTTTAATAGTAGCCATTCTGATAGGTATGAAATAATATCTCATTGTAGTTTTGATTTGCATTTCCCTAATCATGAGTGATGTTGAGCATTTCTTCATGTGTTTTATTGCCATTTGTATTTCTTCTTTGGAGAAATGTCTATTCTAGTCTTTTGCCCATTTTTAAATTAGGTCGTTTGTCTTTTTGTTGTTGAGTTGTGACATCTCTTTATATATCCTGGATATTAAAGCCTTATCAGATATGTGATTTCCAAATATTTTTTCCCATTGTGTTGGCTGCCTGTTCACCCTTTTGACCATGTCCTATGAGGTGCAAAAGTGTTTATTTTTGAGGAGGTCCCATTTATCTATTTTTTCTTTTGTTGCATGTGCTTTGGGTGTAAGGTCCAAGAAAACACCACCTACTACAAGGTCTTGAAGATGTTTCCCTACATTTTCTTCTGGTAGTTTTATGGTCCTGGCTTTTATATTTAGATCTCTGATCCATTTTGAATTGAGAGAATCATCATTTTAACATAAAGTTTATAAAACCATGTTCCATAGAACTTCCTACATTGTATTGTTATTATTTGTTTCCCTTCCTCTTTTCCTAAGCTGTGTGCTACTAATGAATGGGAACCATGCTACTTCTCGCTGTCACCTAAAAAAATTTTTTTAACAATTCAATTTTATTGATACATATTAATAAAGCATACAATCCATCCAAAATGTTGCTGTCACTTTTTATCATAAGTCTTCTATAGTGTGAAGTATGATGCTTGGCACAGTGTAGGTGTGAAATAATTGTCAGATGAATAAATGTTCAAGATCTGGCTCCCTGCTTACCTCCCTGCTTATCTTTCAACCTTCTATCCTTCACTTCCTGCACCTTAGCCCTCTTCCCCCTTACCACTAAACTCCAGCCTTATTTGCATGTCCCTGAATAGCTCATGTGATTTTCCGGTCTTTGTACATGATGTACACCCCCCCTTCTTTCCCCGGAACATTATTTCAATTCCTACTGGTCTCATGGGACTCAGTTTAGCAATATCTGGGGAGGATTTCCTGAACCTACACACCTTGTTTGCGGCTCCCACCACCCAACACTCCCCATCCTGTTACACTGTCCTGCATTGGCTACTGACTCAAGTTTTACTCCCTACTGCATTATAAATTCCTTGATGAAATAAGGCCTGTGTTTTACTCATTATTGGATCTGTAGTGCAGTGACTTGTAACAGAATTAGGCAGTCAGTACGCACTGAATTAAAGAATAAATGGAAATACTGTCAATGAGCTTACAGACTAAAAAGGTGACTAATAAAAGGTAGCCTCTGATACAGCCTTAAGAAAGTGTCATCAACCAAAAAGGTAAAGATACCAGTATGTTACTCTCCTATACTTCAGGCTCAAATTGGTGGTAGAACAATTTGACAAATCAAACAAACTTTAAAATGGTCAGACCCATTGATTGGGCAATTCCATGTCTTTGAATTTGAACTACTTGGTCATGTGTGTAAACACAAATATACTAGTATGTTCACCACAGCATTGTTTATAATAGCAAAAAAAATTGGAAACAACCTAAGTATCTCATTTATGATAGAGGTTGTACATTATAGTAACATCTCCATTTGGTGGACTAGCTTGTAGCTTTGAAAGAGAAGGAAGTAGACTTTGTGCACTGAAAGGAAAAAATCTCCATGATAACTTAAAGGGGGTATGGGGGGAAGTAGAGGACACTATTTGCTTCCTCTCATTGTGTATTTTTAAAAGATGTGTTTGAGTATATATACACACACGCTGGAAGGATACACAAGAGCCTGGTAATGGTATTCTTGGAGGGAGGGGTGGGGGGGACAGGGTGGAAGGGAGGCAGTCCTCATTCATATCCTCTCTAAACTTGCTAATCACATGTAGGCTTTGCTTTTATTACAAAACAATATTAACAAGGTCTTCCTGGGTGTTTTTTCCACTCTCTATTTTGTATGTCCAAGAAAAGGTACCAATTCTTCCCTTCTCCAAAATGAACAGGCAGTAAAATTGCAACATCAATTTGACGTCTCCTACCGTGATCTTTTTGTGGTCAGGAAACTCGAGGCCAAAATAGTCACCTTCCACGAGGTTGAGGTGGTTGCAAACTGCATCCAGCAGCACTTTCCCTGGAGCTCTTTGCTGTGAACAGAAACAAGAATGAGTTACACCCTCTGCAGTAGGTGGCAAGGAAAACCAAGTGAGCCTCTTCACTAGAGTAAACCTCTGGGTTTTCAAGTCTTCAGCTCCTTCACAGCTGGCCTTCGACTGCTCCAGCTCTGTGCCCCTGCTCAAGCTCTTCCTGACACTTAGAATGCTTCTCTGCCATTCCACCCACTCCAATCCCAGGCCCTTTTCCTGTGACAGATGAAGCCCCTGTGCCTTTCCTTGGTCCTGCTCCACAAACATGGTAGAATTTGTTTTCTTCTACATGTTTCTATAGCACTTTGATTTTTATCATCTGGTTAGAGAATAAAACCACAGATTCTCATCTAGATTACACATATCGAGGGCAAAGGCCACATGTGGTTAATCTTTGTATCTATAATGTCTAGAGACCAATCAATTTTGTTAAAATGAATGAACAAACAAATGAATACCCATCCTGTGAGTCTGCCTCCTCAGTGTCAATTAAATTTTGGATGACTTATTTACCTATTGCCTAGAAACATCATGACATTCAATCACTGTCTGCTGAAATCAATACTATATACACATTTTCTATACACTGAGTCTATAGAGAAAGGAAATATGAGCTATAAGAACCCAATTTCTACCCCAAAGCCCTTTGAATCATGTGCCTCCCTTTCTCTTTTCTATCTAATAGATT
>PVKH010020800.1:0-14487 GCA_004027955.1 Chaetophractus vellerosus | reverse complement strand
TCTGCACTCAACAATCAAAAATATTACACCTTGCACTGCCTGCTCTGTTTTCACTGTTTTAAATTTAAACACAAAACTCTAAGAGTCACCTAGGATAACATAAAGTAGCTCAAGCTGTTTCCAGTCCCTACAATCACCATGCTCTCATTGTTTGTTTCTAATCTTCGGTTTAAACTCAGTGGCCTAAGGGTTGGATTCCCTACCTGCCCGCACAGTCAGCTCTGACAGAATCCATAAGATCATTAAGAACTTGACTTTATCACGGTCATCCTGCATCATGATAAAAACCAGGCCCACATTGTTTTCATTTTGTTTTTAAATTCTCTACAAACAACACACATCTTATTGCCAGCACCTGGGGTAGAGTCCTTCTACCACCAAGCCTTGGTATGCTTCTGTCAGTATCTACCAAAATTTTTAATGCATATACCTTCTAATTCAGCAATTCCAATTCTTTGAACATATTGTCCAGATGTACCCACAAAAGTGGTCAAGAGGGATGTGTAAGAGTTTCATAAAAATTTATTCATAAAAGAAAAAAAAAACCACACCCAGAAATAACTGAGAAGTCCATCGCCCATCAAGAGGCCATGGTTAAATTAATTATGCCATCTCCATATAGTGGAATTTGATACATCATTAGAAAGAATTCGGTCAGCATTTAGGTATTGCCCACGAAGGGTGTCATAATGTATTAGTAACTGAAATAAGCAACAGTTGGACAATTTGGTAAAAATTTATGCAGAAAAATAGATGCACAAGCCTAGTCTGAAGCCCTGGGTGGGGAACATCTTCCCTCGTCCAGAAGGAGGAAAAGTGCATCTGTCTGATGGCAGGGAAATCCTGGTTTGCTGTGAATTCTCAACTCACCTTACAAATGTCCATCTGTTTATCAGACTGTACTAGGAAGATTGTAGTTGTACCATAAACTGTCTAAGGGAGAGGAAGAGCACAGAGGAATATCTAAGAATACATGTTTGTACAGACTTTCTTAGGCTTTTTTAAATCCCCTTTTGGAATATAGATGTGTATACGTTACACATATTATATTCACAAATATAATATACAGCAACAGGACTAAATATTTCTCTAAAGGCTCAGCTTCTGATCAAGGACTAACAGAAACGGTGAGAAAAAAGTTCATAATGAGACTGCAACTACCAGGATACTCCAGAGCAAGATTATTTTTTAATTGTTAAATTTATCGCTTATGCATACATAACCTTCTGTTAACATTACCTTCCAAATTCATAGAACTCCAAAAAATATCAGGATATCTGGTTTTAGTTGCCTTTAAACCAGGCTTACTTCTAAAGAGTCTAGTGGGAATAGAAGATAATAAAGAAAATGTTAATATAGTTTAGAATAGGCCTAGAGGTTAAAAAATATTTTTTTTACCTCGTTACATCTCTGGCCCTCAAAATTTTGGTTCTCTACAGAGGAAATGAGTTCATTTCATGGGCAGAGGTAACACGATGGCCATCCAAAAGCAGAATGGTATGGCTCTGCTTCATCATAAGATCCCATAGAGCTAGGACCTCAGAGAATAAAATTCTAAATTAGAGAGAAGCAACATTCTGCATACAAATGACCTTACTCAGCTTCATCCCACAGGAAAAAAAAAAAACAACCTTTAAATTTAAATGAACAAGTGCCATAATAAAGGTAAGTGCAAAGGACCAAAAGCACACTGAGGACAGAGTGCTTAAATCTGGAAGGGCACAGTGGGGGGCAGCGAGGAGTGATATTTGATCTGGGTCTTGGAGGAGAGAAAGACAGTGGGATTGGGGCATGGCATCCAGGCAGAGGAGGCCCGTGGCAAAGGCCTGTGTATTTGGAGAGCAGAGTTGGTCCTTGTGACTGAAGCACAGGTGGGAAATGACACTGGATAGGGACCCTGGAGCCAATGGTAAAGGGCCTTGATGCCACTTTAAGGTGTGAAGTAGCCTCCATCAGCCTTCACGCTCATTATCTCTCTCCTCTTCCCCATCCCTACTTCGTCTAGCCATTGCTACAATCTCTCCAAACTATGAACATCCCAAACTCTCCTTGCTCTTGTCATGTCTCCATAACCTTGATTACCTGGTTCCCAGCTGAAATATGACCTTCCCTACTCCAGCTCTTCCAAGTAAAGTTCTACCTGCCCCATGTCTGACCTTAAATCATTATTTTTCTTCCTTATTTGAATGCTCATATCATCTTTAAAATTTTTTATGTTTACTTTTTGAATAGTTAGTACATGCCCATAGTAAAATTCAAAGAATACGAAAGTGAAAAGTATATATCTCCCCAATGCTTATCCCCCTCTCCCCCACCCAGGGTCCCAGAAGCAACTATTTTGCCAAGTTTGTCATGCCTTTTCCCAAAGCTATCCCATTATTACATTTATTCACATGTAATTTTCATGTGTAGTTATCGTACATACACAAATCCTTTTTTTATCTACAAATTGCAGCTACACTATACTACTAGATTATACTACATTCTGTGATACCTTTCTCACTTAACAATATATCATGGAGCTTCCTATCAGTAGATTTTCAGTTGCTTGATTCTTTCTAAATTCCTTTAGTAGAGGATTGAGCAAATTCCTCCTCTGCTATGGACAAATCTTAAAATGATTTGAACTTTTGCAGTGATTTGAACTTTTTCTCTCTGTATTGTACCTAAAGGCAGCTTGCAGTGGCTAGAGAGCCCTGGCCTGAGAGTCAGGCCAAATTTAGACTCTTTGGGCCTCAGTTCTTTCATCTGTAAAATTAGACATTGGGCTAGATGGGTTCTAAGGCCCCTCTAGAGCTCATATTTCATGTTTCTATGAAAGCATTGATTTCATATACTGTCTTAAAAGCAGATTTTAACAGAGAAAAGGGGGAAGGAGCAGACAGCCCCAAATACCTGCCACAGATGGCCTTCCACTACTCGCAATCTTTTCCCCCGCCTTGCCTTCCCTGTCTTTCCTTCTCCATCCCCTCCCTTAACCCTGAGGCATGGGTGTTGGAAAGCCCTCAGCCTGGGTGCGTTAGCCAAGTGAAGCACAAGGGGCCTCAGCAGATGTCTGATTTCCAGGCTGTGCTCAGTAGCAACCGTCTTTGATTTCTGCAAGATGGAAACAGAACCTAGGCATCTCTTCCTGGAAGCGAATCCCAATCCAATTTAGAGTCCATTGGCCTAATTTATGAGCGAGAACTTGCAAATAATGAGTGTCTCCAGAGACTTTTTTGGAGAAACCTTCCAGCCCATTTGCAGATTGTTGGCAGCAATGAGACGGTCAAGAGATCCCAAGGTGAATGCCGTTGGCATCCTTACAATTTTCTTAGACAAAAAGGCAGCCATTGGCCACATTACTCATTTGCCACCTGACACCACAGAAAGGATGGAAGTACTGGGCTTTGTACAAAGTGTTCCACAACCTAAAACAACCAAAGATCACTGACCAGATGTCTGTGGTGGAGCAACTAGCCCAGTCCCTAGGACTAACATCCTAGGAAAAGAGCTTTCTTAGCGTAATAAAGATGGATCCCGCTGTTAGAATTTGTAGGAACTGCTTTCCTTTTGTGACTGAGTCCCAGAATGGTCAAGATGGTTGAAATCTAAAAGAATCTCTAATCCAGCCCCCCAATTTCAGTTACTTGGTTAACGTATTTGTCATTTTTGCCTTACTTGCATAACTGAATTATTTACTTGATTTTTTAAAAATCAACTCTAAACTAAAGGACCCCAACACATACATTTTAGCTGGGACTCCCAAAGGGCACACCATCAGGGTAAGAGTGAACCAGAAGTAAATCTGCCCCTGCCGTAGCCCAAGGAAAGAGAGGTGGGCATTACCTGGGCCCTATTTAGAGCAGGGAGAAAGACAGGTAGGCAGGGAGAGAGAGGGAGAAGGAAAGACAGAGGAGGGAGGGCGGTGAGGGAGGAAGGAAAGAAAGGAGGAAGGGAGGGGACAAGAAAACCTGTCCTTGAAAGATTGTAATTCACAGGCCCACAGGCCTTCACAAGTATTTTCATCCCAAATTTGTATCACCAACGTAGTTCAAGAAACCCAAGCATCTGACAGAAATCCTCTCTGAACAAAGTCATCTTCATCCTAGGCCTCAGTAAATCCAGAAAAATAATTTTTCAAGGGCAGTGAGCACACGCATTCTTATTACCATAAGGCATACATTACTCCCTAAAGCAGGAATGACATAGGTGGAAGGGAAATCATTTTGGTGTTCAAAATGAGTGGTCTCCTTATCGCCCATGCTCTCAGGAGCTTGGCACCCCATTTCCTAAGTCCTGATGTCTAATGAAGAGGTACCTTAACGAATATGTGCACTGCAGTTTAGAGGGGAAAAAAATTGAGACCTTTAACCAGGTAGTTTTCATCAACGTAATTGGATTTGCCATGGTTCTCAGCCTCACCTCAGAGCCTCAGAAATCTGATTCTCAACCACCAAGAAGGTATCTGACCTTCAAAGGCAACTCCATTTAAGCAAACTCACAAGATTTATTTATGTAGTAGGACACCAATTCATTTGTCATGAGAAATGCAACTATCAAGATGACCAGAATACTGATTCTATCAGCGTGACCTGTGTATTTCCTTGCCGTGGGGAGTGCTATTGGAAAGCCAAGTCATAATCAGAAAGTTCCTGCCCAGCAGGGATTCAGAGTCTCATGACATGATTTAGCCTAAGGCACACTTCCTTTCTATTGGATGGTCTTATCAATGGGATCAAAATACAGGAAGTCCATTAGCCAAGAATCTCTCTCCACTGACAGCTTGGATGGGAGTTGCCCAAGTTTGAGTCTCAGACACTCTTGTTATGCCCACATGGATGACCAACCCCCTTTTTTTCTAATTAACACCTCTTCATATAAATCTAACTTCTTGGGTGAAGATTCTCTAGTCATCCCCATGTACAAGGCTTCCCCAGTTGTGTCTTAGTGTTATGAGCTTACATGTAAAACTCCAAAAGAGATCAGCTCAGGACACCAGCACTAGCCAACCTCCTTTAACCCGTGATCCTAAAGTGAACTGGTGCACCAGAAGATAATCCCCTAACCTCATTTCACCCTCCTTTAACTACCTTTTCACTTGGAAAAAATTCACATATCTTGTACACACAAAAATACTATGCAAACATACATAGCTTCCTTCCACTTTACCACTCCAAAAGTGTCCTCCATACCACAGCACAGTGGCTAAATATATATCCAAAGAGACTGGAAATTAAAGAACTTGCACTACATCAAGGAAGTCTTCGCAGTATTCCGTGCTTTGTGAAAATGAATGGAGGAAGGAATGTTACAACCAGAGTGGCAGGTGCAGTTGTATATGGCCAATTGTCCTAGAATTATGCAGCTGAGAACAAACGCTCTCCCCAGGTACCAGCTAGAATGTTTGCCTCCACCACCTCTTTCATCTGTGGTAACAACACCCTCACAATCTGTTATTATTGGTTCTCTCAACCAGACCCAGGAACTAGCAAATCAACAAGTTTTTTTTTTTATTTTAGAGAATTTTTGGTTTCTGTTTTGTGTTGTATAGATAAGTCTTACCTAGTAACATTAAATATGATAACATCCCAGCAGACTCAGTGTTCCATTTCCATTTCCCATAAAGCTTTACTAACCTAGTAACCCAGCCCAAGATATATATATAGAAAAAGAGAGAGAGAGAGAATGTCAAATCAGAAACTAGAAAAGTGAGACTCACACTTGCCATTTTTCCAAAACAGTGTTCCAGGAAACTTCAGTATAGAGTCCACTCTCTGTGAGTTAAACTCTGTCCCCTCCTTTTCGCACTTTCTGTACATGATATAGATGACTTCCCTTTCTCTATGACAGGGGTTCTTAACCTTTTTTTGTTCCACAGACCCCTCTGACAGTCAGGTGAAAACCGTGGACCCCTTCTCAGAATGTAGTGGCAGAGAGTTTTATGACACTCAACATTGGATGTCAGAGAAAATAAAGACAATAAGCTGATTTTTTAAAAATTCAAGCTCACAGACCCTCCTGAAGTCTTTCCACTGAGGGGTCCATGGACTCCTGGTTAAGAATCCCTGCTCTAAGACAAGAACTCCAGTACCTCTTCTCCTCCCTTTATTGACTTCCTCACTGAACTCCAATATCTTCTCCATTACAAGTCCTCACTGTTACTCGTGCACAGAACTGAGAGTTTGGGCCCCTCCTTTTAAAGAAGCATCTGATCAGATAAGATCCTCACAGCAGTCTTCTTAGGCTGTGATAATCAAAGGGCACATCTTAGGGAAACTCTCCTACATGGGTGACATCAAGAGATGGCACCAATCCATCTGCAGCAGCTGCCATCCTCACTGATAAGGGTCATCCCCTGAAAGAAAGTCCAGGCCTCAAGTTTCCAGTCAGTTGGCACTCAGGCACCCCTCAAGTCCCCTTAGGGGATACCCTTATTAGAAGGTCCCTTCCTACATGAGGTGATATCAAGGTCTTAGGAAGTCCTGTCTACTGAACATCTCATCCACGATTGGAACAACAGCCCTTTCTCTTGAGGCTCAGTGCTTAGTTAAAACACAAATATCCTTGGACAGTAAAGCCTTTTTTTTTTTTTTGACCATTTTGACATTTACATAAATATGCTTCCAGTCCTATTCTTTCCTCACAGCCAGTTTTGATTGGAGGGGAAAGTTTCACAAAAATGGCACATACACCAAAAAAAGGATACAAAAAAGACATGAGGCAACAGAAGTTATATTTACTGGGCATTAGTACTGTTTTCTAGGACATTCCAATCTAAGTCTGGGCCCTTCTGACTTAGAAAGCACTAGTGGCCCACCAGTTTCTTGTATCACCTGTGAATTGATAATCTGAATTGTGCTTAATCTGAATACTCATTAATATCCCAGTCATGTATTCATTCCTCAAACGTTTATTGCACTCTACGTACGAGGTGCTACGCTAGATATTGCACAGGGAACAAAGTAAACTGAGGAATTCTAATCCATCCCCAAGGCATCACCTGGGAGCACCTGGGTTCATAGTAATGACCATAACTAAGGTGTCAGTAAGCATTTGGCAGTTTACTCACTGCTCTTGCTACCCACCACACAGCCCTGGGAAGCATCATTAGCTCTGCAAAGTATCATTGTCCACAATTTATAGAAAAAGCAATTGAGATTCTCATTCAGGTCTGGGTAAATCCAGGGAATCTGTATTTTTTTAAACACTGGGATGACAGTCAGGTTGGGGAATACTGTGAAACTGTGGAAATGCAGCTTTCTCAGGAAGCTTTATAATGCCACAGTCTAGGAAGTAAGGATTATTATATTATTGTTCCTATTTTACGAGTGAAGCAACTAGGACATAGGAAAACCATTCTGGCCAAAAATGAAATTGAAAATACTCTCCTCTCTTTTTCCAATGTTTTTCTTTTTCATCTGTTACAAACAAAACAATGGAATTATCAGAACTGATCATCTCACAATCATTTATGACTACATTGTTTGCAAAATGGCTTTTGGTCTTTGTACCATCTAGGTAAGAGCAAACAATTTGCTATGAAGCCAATAAATACTACTCCAAGACATCAACTGTGACTCTTCAGCATCTTCCTGCAACACATTATTTTTTGTCATTAAAAATAATCAGTATTAAAGATACGTGAGACTTAACTACATAAATAGGTGGACTTTCTTTGGATGTTGAATATTAAATCGACCAACTGTAAAAAGATTTTTTGAGACAATCATGGAAATATGATTATAGATTGGGTATTGGAAGATTCCAAGGGATTCCAAAGTCTAATATTCTCCCCCTTAGGGCTAACAGCAATACCACCCCACCCACACTCCATTCCCCACCCCACCTCCCCATTGGGAATGCGTGGTCTCAATCAACGGTTAACACTTCTATTTCCCTCTCAGCCGAAGCAGCCATGTAACCCGGTTCTGGCCAATGACCACAAAGCTGATATCTGCTTGGGAAGACTCTGGGAAAATTCTTATTTTCCTAAAACAGGGACAGCCATTGCCAGCTCGCCCTCTTTTCCGTCTCCACTCACCGCACCCCCCTCCCCCCCAGGCCCTCCACCAGACCTCTCCAATGGAGGCACAAAGTTCACGATGGCAGCAGCCATCTTGTAACCGTGAGGAAAGACAAGGGAACTGCAGACAGTATCACGAAGCCGCTGAACTAGTGCAGTAACAAAAAAATCAACATATGTGTTTTAGTCCACTAAATTGTATTTTAGGCACTACCAACTTTCTGACACATTGTAATGTAGCCAAAAGTAAATACTGACAACTATTACAGCTCACTGAATTATAGCCTTGATGTATGTTAACCTTTTGAAGTAGCCAGAAGCCAATGTAACTCTTATTATTCACTGAACTGTAACCCAGATGCCATGCTTCTTTGATGCTGATGCTAATGATTTGTAACTGCCTAATCTTCACACTGTAACTGGACAGCAAGGCGATAACTAACCACTGGCCCTGCTTGTATCTCCTTATCTTGTTTTGCAACCTTGAAGGGCTATTGCCTAGCACATAGGCCCCTGAAGTCTAGTGCTCCAGAACATAGCTCCCTTAATGATGTAACATGAGTCAGCCTAGCTCATTATCCTAAGCCTGCCTGCCTCTGTTTGAATGCTCTAAAACACTGAAAGTTTCTTCAGTTCAGAGACAGATTTTAAGGCCCACAGGCCGTTTTTTATCCTGGCTTTGCACTTGGCAATAAAATTTTTCTCTCTTTGAAACCCAGGTGTCACAGAATTGGCTCTTTTGTGCATATGGGGTAGAGAACCCTTGACCTGATGGATATCATTGCCAGCAACACAGACCACCAAACTTGTGATGTGAGAGAAAGAGTTCTGATTTATTAAGGCTACAGTCAGTCAGGTATTGCGTAACTTGCAGCCGAAAGCATCCCAACAATATGCTGTTTCAGGAATCGTAGCTGTCCTAACATAATCATGGGCGTTATCGTTAAACTGAAGCAGAGAAAAAAAGTATGCACAAAAACAAAAAAGTGTAATCAAGACTATAACACAAATTAAATGTGATTTTACTCACTCTTAAAAGGGAAACTTTCCTTCATTAAGCTATGAAGCTTTTCAAATAATTTCAAAATATCCCAACTAATATTTGGCATTTGAGACTAACAAATTTGTAGATATTTGGTATTACTGTATAGAAAAAACGGTCATGAAATCTACAAGATAATTTTCTTACTTTATACCAAATACATTTATCCTGATTTGCCTGATATAATAGGTATATCTTTTAAAAATTTATATATCAATTATTTCTAAACTGAATATATTTAAGATGTATAAGGAAAATGTGCTTCTTTTAAAAAGCCATTTAGGAATCTTTTTACATGTTAAAATTTGTAAAATCATCATCTGTAGTCATCACTTGAAATTTTTATATTTTGCTTAAATTCTGACCTTAACTAAAGCTAATTCTCTCTCTCTCTCTCTCTCTCTCTCTCTCTCTCTCTCTAAGTACTGGGATTGAACCCAGGACCTCATACATGGGAAGCAGGCACTCAACCACTGAACCACATCTGCTCCCCTCTCTCTTATTTTGAAAACACAAACTGCTCACAAATCAATTTAATAACTTCAACATTTCTCTTTAAAAAGATTTTCTTTGCTTATCAAGGTATAAAACCCAAGAAACTTGATATCCCTCTAATTCTAAAGACCCTCTAGATCTTAAGAGATAAATTTTAATTATAGGGTTTTCAAAACATTAGGTTTCCTTCAAAATGTCAAAATAATTAGCATATCAAGTTCAGTTTGCTAGTGTCATTATTAACCTCATACTACAAATTGACTTTCTTTTAATAAGGATTGTTGGCCTTTTTTTTACTATAAAAATAATACATGTTAATTACAGTAGATACAGGAAAAAATGAAAAACTTAAAAATCATATGTAATCACATTAGATAATAACTTTTAACATATTGGTTTATTTACCTCCATATTTTGAATTTATGTATAAAAATACATATACAGGCCTTTTTAAACAAAAATGTATAATTTTATACTCTGATTTTTTTCACTGATCATTAAACATTCTTTGAAAACAATCTTTTAATGAATATTTAGTGCACTGAAAGTTAATTTATTTGACCCGATCTTTCTCTTGGACATTTTAAGTAGTTTTCACATATTTCTATTATAAAAAAATCATCGTGGGGGTGGATGTAGCTCAAATGGTTGGGTGTCTGTCTCCCATATGGGTTTGATCACCCAAGACCCCGTGAGTGGGTGAGTCCCCAGACCCTGCTGAGCCACACAGCAAGATGATGACTTAACAAGAGAGTGACACAAGGGAGAGTCAAGAGGAGACATGCCAGAATAAAAAAAAAAAAGGAACTGAGGAGGTGGAGGTGGCAGAATGCCTCTCTCTCACATCGGAGCTTCCCAGGATCGAATCCCAGGATCGAATCCCAGTGAAGACAGGAGGAGAAGGATGGGAAGAGTGAGAAGGAAACAGACACAGAGAATTGCCCAGCAAATGGACACAAAAACAACAAAAAACGGGGGATGTTAAAAATGGATAAAAGTGAATAAATAAATAAATCTTTAAAAATTTTTGAGAAAAAAAATCATCACATTGAACAGCTTTACTTTTATAATACAGTGCCTCTTATTCTGTCCTTCAGAATAATTCCTAGAAATGGTCAAACGTTATGAACATTTTAAGGCTATGCATTCGTACTGCCCAACTGCTTGCAATATTTGATATTCTGAAAAGAGGACTTTCTAAATCCATATAAAATAATTCAAAATAATAATTACTATTAGAACAGAGCATATTAAGTAGAGAAGGAGGGCCTCGTCCTTGACTGATTGGTGATATAGTTTATATATTGTACTTTGATCAATATTTATGGGAAAAGCAAAAAGTTTCTAATCAATCATTAAAAGTCTGAGAAGGCAACTGAATATGTTTTGTTATCTATCCATCCTACTTCTTACCCTGGTTATTGGTTTGTTAATGAAATAGCATTTAAGAAATGCTAAGCACTCTCAAAACTGGCAAAGGAAAAAAGTTAATTATAATTGGTAAATAAAATGAAGAATTACATACCTGTTGAGAAACAAGATCAGTCATGCCCAAATTTATAAAAGAAGGAGCACTAGCATTGAAACTCCAAATAGCGTGATTAAATGTAGGAAAGGAAAAAAAAAATGTGTGGTCATTTCAGCCCTCTAAAGAAAGGACCAGTAAATCAGAGGAAGCTCTGAGATAAGTAACTTCAGAGAGTTACTGGCTGGTCACAAGTCAGTAAAAAAAAAAAAAAAAAGCAAATGTGAACTGAAGCTGAAAACGCTGGTGATTTTTTTTCATGAGTACAAGTTGCATAATCTAGCTTTTAAACTGAAAGCCACAAGAGTCTAGGCTCTGTTGGAAGAGAAGCTTTTTTCTTTTTCTTTCCATATATGTATGTGATGGGTCTTTCCTGGATGACATGTCATATGGGTAGCCCTTAGGGAAATCCAAAACTATTGGTTTGGGTTTTGCACTATTGATCCAAGTTTTAAACAGAACCCACCCACCCCCATGTGAAAATTATCCACGTATTTTCATAGCTATAGAATTTAATAGCAATATTGTCACAATCTACATTTTAATTACTCTCCCTGAGATGTGGAGGAGGAAAAGAAAGAAAAGATAATGGCAGACCTCAGAAAAAATACCCATATTTGCCCTTTTGTTCATTCAAATCATCTTTTTTTTTTTTACCAGGAGGGCCCATGGATCGAACCCAGGTCCCTCTTTATGGGAGATGAACACCCAACCATTTGAGCCACATCCACCCCCCTTAAACCATCTTTTTAAGACTCAGTTGTATTTCTAATTTCATCAGGAAGCAAATGTTTACTTTAAGGTTTTTTTTTTTTAATTTTATTTTTTCTGCTTTTTTGTGTCCCCCCCACCCCACCCCCGCTGCGGTGACGCGCCAAGTCAGCTTCACCGGTGAGCGGTGGCCTCTACTCTGCTCGCAGGCGGCTCCGCTCTGCCCGTGGAGGCTCCACTCTGCTCGCGGGTGGCTCCGCTCTGCCCATGGCGGCTTTTGCCCTGCCCACAGCAGCTCTGCCCTGCCCACAGCGGCTTTTGCCTTCTCAAGCGGTCTGCTGGCCTGGAGAGGCCCCGGGGACCGAACCCAGGGCCTCCCATGTGGTAAACCCGCACCCTATCCACTGGGCTATACAGCCGGCCCCTAAGCTTCTTTTTATAGATGTTGAACATCTTAGAGGAAAAACACTAGAATACATAAATAATTAAATTAAAATGCAATTAAATAATTATAAACCAAATGTATACAAATGTCTAAGTTAAAAGGCGCATGTCATATTTGCAACAAAAAACATGTATTACTGTTATATTTTTAAAAGCCAACATTATTACAGATAATTCTGACATTGACAGATATTCTGCACTTAGGAACATAATGACAATATGATTTTCACAGACGTAGGAAATTGTGGTACTGAGAACATGAAGGTTTTCCTGCCGTCTCCCCTCCTATTTCCTTTATATACCTCCAACACCCCCCTCTGCTCCCTCAGCACCACTAGAGAGAGAGAGAGATTATCAATGTAAATTTCAGCAAGTTACAACCCAAAGATACTTGTGCTTGAAGAAGACCAGTTTTATCAAAAGAAAGTGTGCCAAAGAGGACTTTTTAGACCACTTCAGAGATTTTCTAGTTGATGGTGGTGGTTTTAAGTCATGTAAAATTTGAATCCAAATATATGGCTTTCTTTTTCTTTTTAAAAAGAGGAATCAGAGGCATTCTTACACTTTCAACCATGGTTGGGATCATTTTCAGCTTGCAGTTGGAACAAAGGCAGAAATTTTTGTGGCATCTGAGAAAAAAGTCCAAGAAAAGGAGGAAAAGTTTCCTGGCGGGGAAGGTGTATTTAGAAGTTTTCCAAGAGGTAATCACTGGACCAGGAGTTGGAAAAGACAAAGGAAAAGCAGGGATGCTGCCTGGATCAGGAACCCCTTAAAGCAGGGGTCTTTAACCTTTTTTGTTCCAAGGACCCCTTTGTCAGTCAGGTGAAAATCACGGACCCCTTATTAAGTCACACTGTACTGTGCATTATTTAATAAATATATCACACCTGCACCAACACTTCCCCACAAGAATAATGGTTTTTTTGAATTTCAATTCAAGCCCACGGACCCCTTATGAAGAACCTCTGCAGAAAGGAAAAGCAGCAGGGGCGAGACAAGCCAGTTACTTCCCTGCATCAGCGGCTAGGTTGCTGGGCCAACGACAAAGCAAGGGAAACAATCTCCAGGAGATAGGAAGGGTAGAGTGCACCTTTGGTGTACAAAGCAGTATTTCTATTTTGAGGCCTGTCACTGAAGATCATATGATGCAGGATTATTATTGAAATACAAAATGAAATTTTCAGGACACCTGGTCATGAGGGAGCAATAATTAAAAATGGTTGTAGAAGTCGAGGTGTCCTAATTAATCAAATATATTTGATAGAGGTTTTCTATTTTCTATCTCAATGACAGATTTACAATTCTTACACTTTCCCACACCACGAGAACCCTGACTTGTTTATTTATTTAGCCAATTTCACATAATTTATTTCGGAGGGTTGAGGATGGGGTGCATTTCCCCTCTCTGCCCTGTGTCTCCTCGACTCTATACCATAACCTGATAACATGGTCACTTATCACTTTCTGCAGATTTGGATAATTGAAACAGATATGTTTGGGGTAAGTCTCCATACCCCTGCCGGAGGCCCTATCACATTCAGGTGGGCAGGAGATTAACAGCCAAAAACACCCACTTCCCCGAATTACAGGGCCTACTGGGCTGTGGTCAAAAGGCTACAAAGGAAAATAGTTATCTCCAAAGCCATCAGGGCCTAACCAGATGTTCAGGCTCAGATAGGAAACATCTGATGGCCTCGGAGATAGGAGTTCTACACTCAGAAGCACGGACTTTACACCCTGGCGAATGCCGTTTTTCCCCTAAAGCCGCCTGGCTTGGGATCCAGTATGCACCGGGCTGTCAGTTGACACCGTCCCCGGCCCCCCACCCCCACCCGAGCCCAGCAGCACCTGCACCACCTGCAGTTGGCCAGATCTGTATTTACAACCTTCCTGCATTTCTGGAGCCATCCACGGAGCCAAATGATAGTAATTAAGACATGAAAGTAGAATCTTGAGAAACTCCTGTCCCAAATGGAAATGACCCTGGCTTCATATACGAGAATTCAGAATTAAGGATTTAGAACATTAGTCATATATTCTCTCTGAAAGGAACCAATTCTAGCCCCACGTGTTTACTCAAGTTAAGGATCCAGTACTATAAAGCTATATACATATCCGCCATCTTGTCCTCATTTCAGCCATCAACTGGAGTCAGCATTTCTGTCTCATGGGCTTAATCTGACCTCCACGATAACCAGAACTTTCTCAGCCTCTAATGTATTGATGGCCTCGGAGATAGGAGTTCTTATCATGAAGTTGCTGTAC
>PVKH010020799.1:0-14484 GCA_004027955.1 Chaetophractus vellerosus | reverse complement strand
TTTTAAAAAATTAAAAAACAACAATAAAAAAACCATTATGCTAAGGGAAAGAAGCCAGATGCAAATTTATACAAAATGCCCAGAAAAGTCAAATCTACAGAGACAGAAAGTAGATCAGTGGTCAGCTGGTTATAGGAGTAGCAACTAGACTACAAGTGTACATAAGGAAACTTGCTGGGGTGATGGAAATGTTCTAAAACATTGTATCATTGTGGTGATGGTTGTTACTAGTCTATACATTTACTAAAAATCACTGAACTGTACTCTTATAATGGATGATTTTATGGTATTAAATTAAACCTCAATAAACCCGAAGAAGGAGGAAGAGGAGAAGAAGAAAAAGAGGAGGAGAAGGAGAAGGAGAAGAAGAAGGAGAGGAAGAAGAAAGACTAACCAGCTAAAGGTAAGGTATGGGGAAGTGTAGATGAAACAAGTTTGGCAATATATTGATAATTGTTGAATTGGGAGATGGGTAATATTTCTTTTACTTTGCGGTATGTTGGAAATTTTTTATATGAAAAAGTCAGAAGGGATTTTGTCACCAGGTATATGCATAGGCAGAGCAGATCAGCAATTTTTAACCTTGTGGATGGTATCACAAACTCCTCTGAGAATCTTATTGCCCTCCTTCCAGGAAATATGCTTATTACACAGTACATGGCATATGATTCTAGGGGAATAGAGGCTCTAGAAGATCATGGGCTCCTGATAAGACCCCTGGACTGGATGTCATTCCAACTTTTGGTGATTCTATGATACCTGACAGCCTGACAGAGACTGTTTGATCCATGGTGCATTTCTGTAAGGAAGCTGAGGAGTAGCAAAGTACCTGCCTCTTAGGAAACTCCATTGTATCTTCCTTTAATTTTTAATTGGTGATCACAGTCACTCCCATGTGAGGTTCAGTCTGAAAAGTCATCTCAGTATTTAGCAAACATTTTTGCATGTTCAGAGCCGTGAAAGGAGTGGGAATCCCAAGAACTGTGAATCAGCCCATTCAATGTTATTTTGCTTTACTTGGTTTCCATGTCACAAGGCTACAAAGGCAACATGTCAAGGAATAAGGTGGTAGCAATTTAGAAGCCCGTTGTGCTGTAATCTAATACCCCATCACTGGCAAGGATGAGTGATCTAGAAAGTTACAAAACCCGAGATCCAAGAATCAAGGTCTTTCCCTTCCTGTCTGTTTTATTCTTGAGGGTCGGTATGCAGAAAAATATCTCAAAAAAAAACAACAAAGGGTTTCTAGGATTAAAACGTATGTCCCACCCCACAAAACCTTGCCCCACCCAATTTGAAAGGTGTGAACAAGTAACTTCTACCAAAGAAAATAGGAAGTTCCCCCTGAGAACTGCAAACTATTTCATTCACTCACATTTCTTGTGGCCAGAGTTAACCTTTTCTTGTCTGGAACCCCTTTGCCTTGCAGTCTCCTTTCCCATAAAACAGCATCACCTAGTGATACAGTCTGGTCAGTCTCAACAGTGCCTTTTTGGTTCCTGTTCCATGGCTTTCCTGCTGCAAAAGCAGCACCTTCCTTAACATAAACTAGATTCTTCTTTCTTTCTCAAAGATACAGTCATGATTTTAAGACCACATGAGAGTAGTCTGCTCCCAAGGTTAACCAAAAAAAAAAGGCTTTTGGCACAGTTAGCCAACAGTTACCCAGTCACTTAAAGGTGCCTAAGAATTCAACTACACATGAGTGAATTTAGCTAATGATAGCTACAGACCAACTACCCCAAGGAGCTAAACTCATATAGCAAGGAAAACAGAACCAAATTAGCCATAGGAGGCTCTGAAAGTGTAGCCTTTATTTCAGAGCCCAGACATACAGAATAGCTGTTGAGCGGGGACACATAAAAAGACATAAAAACTGTTATTTGGGGATAGAGAAAAACAGCACACTGTGAAAGTCCAACTGAAACTAAAAACTACCCTCACAAAACAACAGGCAACCAGACTTAAGCCTTGGAGCCAGAGAAGGTCAGTGATAAAATATAAATGCAGGGACCTTCCCTAAACCCCTTGGGTACTTATCAAAGAACTTTCTGCTGGCCCAACCAACAGGCTTAGACAGTCCTGGAAGACTTCAATCCTGGACTTGGAAAAGGGTACTAAAAGTTATCCTTTAACTGAATGCATTATGTATGAATATATATGTATATGTATTATGTAAATAGAATTTCTTCCCCTCAGAAGTCAGGTAGCACAGACAAGGCAAATGCTTAATGGCTTTTATTTTTAGGTTCCGGGGCTGGGGACTGAACCCCGGACCTCGTATGTAGGAAGCCGGCGCTCAACCACTGAGCCACACCAACTTCCCTGAGTTCGTTTTTTCATTTGTTTGCTTGGTTTCTTTTGTTTGTTTTTAGGAGGCATCAGGAACCAAACATGGGACCTCTCATGTGGGAAGCAGGTTCTCAGCTGCTTGAACCACATCTGCTCCTTTTAATGGCTTTTGAATCAGAATGTCAGAGTAGGATAAACTTCACATAAAGACCTCTTATTCAGGGATTGCAAATTCAACCACCTAGAAGGCATTGGTGACCTAAACGATAAAGCAGTTTGGGAGTAAAACAAGAGGGAGATGAAGAGAAAATGGGAAATTGGGCCCTGCATGCCTAGCCTCCTGATGGGACCTAAATTTTCAAGAGAAAATGGAAATCTAGATTTTAAAAATGTGAAATCTCCCCATTATTAAATGTTGGCAACAAACTATGTTAAGCTCTTCCTGTACCAGTCAAAAAAACCAAACCAAACCAAAACAAAACAAAAATGCAACAAAACCCAAGTCCATGTCAACATATAGTCCATGAAATGCCAATCTGTAGCATCTTATCTACTTCAACTAGAAACCAAGATGCTAAAAGGTCATGTGATTTGCCAATGGACCCAGATCCCCTTCTAAACTGGCTTAAGAATTTAGTTTCAATTTGTGATTTGATTTCTTATTTTCAGGAACTGCTAGTAGCACTTTGAAACCTCAGAATTTCAAAACCTGGAAGGTCTGTTGGTTCCATGCTTGAGGCATAAGTGAGAAATCATGCCAGGAAGGCAGAAAAGAAAGCAATGAAAAGGAATGAGACGGAACTGAGAAGTCCAGGGTGTCCCCATCGGTGCCTCATTTGGGAAATGCTAGTGTCAGCAAATGGTTCAGGGATCAAAGTAGGTTTGGGGGTGGTAGGTAGCTCCTATCATACAACTGTGGCCAGATGGCCCTGTTCATCCTGGGTCCCTCCCACCTTCCTGCCAGTGTCCAGAGATCAAAACTCAAACTTTCTCCAACATTCGGCAACCTGCTTCTTTAATGCTGAGATCAAAGAGGAACTTTTGTCTAAGTTGTAAAAGTGAAACCAAAGAGGCAACTTAATGCCATCTCATCCTCTTCTGTACTTCCTCAGGGGATTAAGGGCACTCTTTTAAAGGGACTCCTCAGAGAAACACACCTTAAGAAAGGCCTAGTGTCGGCACCCCAAGTTCCTAGGACACAGTAGCTCCAGTAGAAGATGTGTCAGGTAGGGCAACTGGAAAGATTAGGTGGACAGCATAACCAACAGATGACAGCTTGGCAAGGCCACAGGGAAAAGGATAATGGGAAAAAAACAGAATAAATCTGATTTTGTAGGTATATTTGCAAGAGTCACCTTAAATGGGCAAACCTTCTAAATGATAGAGTTATCAAGTTGGAATTTAGAAATCAAGTCCAAACCTGAATTTCAGGTATGTGGAAACTGAGACCAAGAAAGACCAAGTAATTTGCCCCAGGCCCACAGTGAATCAATGGCAGTGTTGGGACTAAATCCAGGCTCTTGACTCCTACTCCAGTGTTCCTTCCTCAATCTGCTGATGCCCACCTATACCTGAGGCCCAGAGGAGACAGTAACTTCCCAAACACAGGACTGATGGCAGAGCCCAGGCCTCCTGCCTCCTGTTTCAGGACTCTACCCCTCCAACTGTGCTAAAGTGAGCACCACATTCCATCACTAAAAAACAGCTGCAGGGGAGCGGATGGGGCTCAAGCAGTTGAGTGCCTGCCTCACACATGGAGGTCCTGGGTTCAGTTCCTGGTACCTCCTGAAAAAACAAAAACAAAAACAGCAAACAAACAAGACAAATGATAAAACCAACTCAGGGAAGCTGATGTGGCTCAGTGGTTGAGCATCAGCTTCCCACAAACGACGTCCCAGGTTCAATCCCTAGCCCCTGGTACCTCAAACAAACAAACAAACAAAACTGTTGCCTTCTGACAGGGGACAGAGAGAATGGCTAGCATTGCTTCCAATCAGGTGAAAGGAACCTTGAAGTCATTCAGTCTATTCCCTGCCTCTGTACTGGGTCAGATTCAATCACACAGTGTTAACTGACCCAGCAACTCCACTTCTAGAATTTCAAAGGAAGTAAAAACATATGTTCACACAAAAACCTATACACAAATGTTCATAACAGTATTATCCACAGTAGCCAAAAGGTGGAAACAACCCAAGTGTTCATCAACAGATGAGTGGATAAACAAAATGTGGCACAATATATCCAATCAAGGGAATATTATACAGCCATGAAAAGTAGAGAACTGATTCATGCTATAAAATGGATAAATTTAGGTGAAGTGCAAGAAGCCAGATACAAAAAGCAACATAGTATATAATTACATTTATAGAGATGTTCAGAACAGGCAAATCCACAGAGTCAGAAAATAGATTAGTGGTTGCCAGGGATTGGGAAGAGGAAGGAATGGGGAGATTGAATGCTACTGTGTATGGGGTTTCTTTTGGGGGGTGATTAAAATATTCTCGAATTAGATTGTGGTGTTGGTTGCACAACCTTGTGAATATACTAAAAACCACCGAAGCGTACACTTTAAAAGATGAAATTTATGCTATGTGAATTATACCTCAATAAAAAAGTAAATACCTCTCACTTCAGACCCAAATACATTGGATAACTCTGGATTCTGAAACTTTATAGCAAGAGTTTAAACCCAGGGCAAGAGGAAAGCAGAAAAACCAAAGAGAACTTCAGATTATACCAGCTATCTGCTCCTATGGTAAAAGTCTTGCCCTGCACATTGAGGAAACACCCACTGTGCTAACACAGATCTAGGAGGTGGTAGCCCAACCCCTGGAGAAGAATAGTCATTCACCAAGGAAAGGGAGGGAAAAGCCCGTAAATAATACTTGAAACTTGTACCCACAACCTTCATAATAAAACAAATAAAAAATCCAGACTGTTCCCACGGCTACTGAACCCACTAGCTCAGTTCCTCTTTGGTTGTATGACTTGCCTCAGAAACCCACATAGCCCAAAGCAGATCCACATATCCCCACCCAAAGGTTGTGAATAACCTGCGTACACGAGGGTGTGGGAACCGCTAAGACTTCCGTGTAAGAAAATGCTTGACACAGACCAAATTCAAGTCTACCTATGACCCTATTTTGCCTGCTACACACATGGCCTTGTAATAAATTTGCTTCTATACCTTTTCACTACTGTACCAACATGAAGTTTCACATGTGCACCCTTTAAACCGGCCCCTGTGGAAATACATTATACACACAGTTTCTTGAAATTGGCTACTGTTTTCAGTATGAAAGCACAGTACAATATACTCCAGGTGGCACAACAGACATTTTTCACTGTGCTTACAATAAAATCCAAACTTCTTCCCATAGCCTTTCTGCAGGCTGAAAACAAGCACGCACCCCTAACGTATGGTTCTGGAGGGGTGTGGGAAGGAGATGCAGCCTAATAGAACCATCTACTTCAAAATGTAGTCCACAAACTACAAAGTGTGCACTACAATCCGTTGTAATTATAGGCATGCTTCAAAACACAGCTGCTCCTGTATCTCTCTTCAATTTATCTTGGCTCATTCCTTCCCACCCTCACCATGCTTCAGCCTCTCCAGACTTCTGTGTATTCCTCACATATACCCAGTTCTCTCCACCTTCACCCTTTACACTTGCCATATCCCGTCTGGAACACTTTGCCCAGGATCTTTGCATGGCCCATTCCTTGTCAATCAGTCTGAACTCATGTCATCATCTCTGACCACCCAATCTAAAGCAGTTGTGTCTTCTCCCAATCACTTCACCTTGCTGTCTTCACAGCATTTACCACTCACCGCGTAACATTATCTTGTTCATTTATTTATTTACTTTTTCACTGCCTGTCTCCTCAGATTCGAAAAGCTCCACAAAGGTAGGACTTTGGTCCTCTAATTCACAGCTACATCCCTAGTTCCTAGCACAGATCAGGTGTGCAAATATGTTGATTAAATAAATGTGCACCAAAAACACGTACTGATAACTTATCCCTTAAAAAAAAAAACCTCTGAACATGGCAGGAATTTCCCAGTGCAATGCTAAAAAATATCACTTTATTGAATTTTTTCCTTATGGAAAGACAGGGTGTGGCTTTCTGTTAAGTTCTTACTCCATCCTTATTCTGAATATGGGCCACAAAAAAGGGGGGTTTCAATACATCGCTTTGGGGATTTGTCTCTGAGACCAGAGAAAACATTAAGGCTGTGAAGCTTTCTACCTGACTTTTGAGATTCTAAATAAGGAACCCCTTATTAGACAGAAATAATTAATCTATCCCTAGTTGGAGAAAACCAACACCAAAGAGTGTAAGCAAGAATTTTCTCTGAGTCTTTCTTTGCATTCATTCCTAAAATGAAATTATCTGCTGAGGAAGCAACAGGAAGACGTAGAAATCACTCTGGATTAAAGTGACTTCAATTTTGGTTCTGTTCTCTTGACAAGCAGAATGTGAGCTGAATTTCTGGAAGAAAGGCCAGTCCTTCAAAGAGCTACTTCCAAGTTTCTGTACCAGGAACCAGCAAGTTCTGACCCGCCACAGCCTTTTCACCTCCACCCTAACCCACACACAGGCTGAGAACCAGACTGCACCTCTAAGGTGCTGTGTGGCCCTCTAGAGACACGGCAAGGGAAGGGAGCCTGATGGGTCTAGAAGTGGTTGGGTTTTTTTTTGTTTGTTTGTTTGTTTTCCCCTCAAAACGTAGTTCACAGACTAGCTCTTAATCACTGGAGTCCTTATAAAAGTGCAGATTCCTGGGCATTACCTAGCCCTAATGAATTTGAATCTTCGGGAGTGGGGCTCGGGAAACACGCCCTCTCCCCCTGATAGTCTTATACGCGGTAAAGTTTGCGAATCAGTGAGACAAACGGTCTCCAGAAGAGAGGCGGGGAGATGACTGAGGGAAGACAGGAGAGAGGGTTAGGTAAGGGTCTGGGGATGGCAGCAGGAGGGTGACGGCATGGTCCGAGAAAGAGCCAGTCAAGAGGGGTGAGCGGTGGGGACAGCTGAGGGTGAGAGGTGAGCCCTGAGATTTGGAAAGGGTCTGGGACAGAGCCTGGGATACGAAGTTTGGTCAAAGGTGAGGTCGCAACCGCGGACTGGTCAGGATGTTGGGGAGGCGGGGATGCTAGAAGAGGAGGGTCTGGACGTGTGGGGGAGGAGCGAGGGTGGAAATAATGTGGGAAGGGTGTTTTTCGGGGGAGTCAGGGCTGGGAGCTGAAGACTAGAAAATGGTGGTCCCAGAAGGCGAAGAGCAAAGAAAGAATGGGACCCGACGGAGGCAGTGGATCAGGTCTTCCCTCCGACAGAGCGCCTCTCCTAAAACTCAGGGCCTTGACAAGCCTAATTGCGGGAAGCGGGGCCAAGGCCGGGGAGGGCGAACTGGGAAGCGAGCCCGGTCAGGGGAGACCCTCATGCCTAAGCTAGGCATCCTGAAGGCAGCTCTGGACTAGGCATGAGCCGCCGGAAGGTCCTGAGATCCCCCGGAGGCCCCCGCTCCAGCTCCGGTTCTCGGAGTCTCCTTCACTCACCATCGTCGCCGCCATCTTGGATCCACGTGTCGCCGTAATGACGTCAGAGGAAGTGGCGCTTGCCTGGTTACGGAGTTTAACTTAGCGAGGTGGCCACCCAGCTTCAGTCGAGCCTAGCGGAGGAGCAAAGGAGATTTAGCTCCTGCCCGGAAGCCTGGACTGGGTGGTCAGGTCGCTGGTTAGGTGAAGAGAAAGACCACTGTAACTGTGGCCGCCATATTAGCTCCTGGCAGAGACTGCAGGGGCCCCTCACCCCCGCTGCATTTTGGGTAATGGGGGTGTGTGGATCGCGTTCGCACGTGGGCGCCATCTTTATTATTGGCAGGACGTCCTGTTGCCAGGGTTACTTGGGAACTAGGGTTGGCACCCGGGCTCCAAAAGACGTCCGAATCCGAGAAAGTTTTGTAACTATATGTTTCTTTACTTGACTATATCCTCGTCAATAAGCCGTAATCTCAAGAGAATAGGATTCTGTCTTTTATTTAACCTTACTCAGCCTTAATCTCCTCATCTGTAAAATGGGGAGAGAATTATTATAATAGCTTCATCATTGATTTATAATTATGAGGTTTTAATGACATAATGTCACATTGCACGAATTCTATAAACAATTGTCATTATTCGCTTATGTATATCTCTTCTGGCATATGGTAGGTGACGGATACAATACACGAATGAATGGAAAGGAGCATATTTAGTGGAGGGAGACATTTTGGAATCACTATGCGCTACCTAGCTAAGTGTGTGACTCTAGGCAATTAACCTTTCTAAGTCTTTGTTTCTCCTATCTGTAGAAAAAAGCTCAAAGAATCATGGTATTGAGATTGGAGGAAACCTCAAAGCTAATCTGGTACAGTACCAGTGCTGGTCCCTAACTGTTTCAAGAAGTTGTTAAAAGAATAATAGTGATTAATAATAATAATCCACACTTACTGAGCATTTGTTGTGTTATACTTAAAGCATTATACTTAAATCCTTCATAAGATTCTCTTACCTAATCTACTTCTTGCAGGATAGGGAAGAGGGAATTGAACTCTGATCCCTACCTAAGGGTACCTGTGACAGTTTGAAGCTGGGGGAATCCCAGAAAAGCCTGTTCTTTAAGCGAATCAATTCCTGAGCATGTAAACCTCTTGTAGATAGCACCTTTTGATTAGATTCAGTTAAGGGACCTTCATCTTTATTAGATCACTTCAGTAGGGCATGACCCAGGGTGGGTATTAATCCTCTTCCTGGAGTCCTTTATAAATTGAGGAATAAAAAGCCACAGACACAGAAATAAGATCACAGAGACAGAGAGAAGCCTCCAGAAGTTGAAATCCATGAACCCAGGAGAAAGAAAAGCCACTGATGAAGCAGCCCGAAGCTGACAGCAATGAGGCCTGGAGGAGAGGAGAGAGACAAATGTACACCACACATGCCTAATTGCCCACAGCTGAGCTTGGGGAGAAAGCGAGCCTGGAGAAGAGGCAGAGACCTGCAGAGCTGCCATTGTGCTTTGCCATGCAGCAGAAGTCCAGGATCGCCAGCAGCCGATCTTGGGTGGGGTGGGGGAGAGCTTTACCTGATGCCTTGGTTTGTCATTTTTTCTAGCTTCAGAACTGTGAGCTTATAAGTGAAAGCCAACACATTTCTGATACATTGCATTGGCTGCATTTATCAAATTAAAACAGTGCCAGAGAAATCTGTTGTCTGCAAAGATAGCTTCCAATCAGCCCTCCAATCCTGTATGAGTATGCTGTACCTTCCATCAAAAGGTAGAATCTATTTTCCCTCCTCTTGAGTCTAGCTGGTCATACACTTGTTTTGACAAATACAATGTCACACAAGTGATTTCATGCCAGTTCTGGATACAGGCTTTAAGAGGCTTGGCGGCTTCTACTTCCACTTTCTTGGAAGTTATACTCCTTGATTAACCTACTGGAGAGCCAGGTGAAAAGAAGGGAGACTCAGACAGCTCCCCAAGACATCCTAGAAACTCCAGTTGGGCATTAGACCTGTGAGTGAGGTCATCTTGGACATTCCAACCTGAGTTGAGCTACCAGCTGAACACAGCCACATGAATAACTTTCATATGACACTATGTGGAACAGGAAAACTGCCCAGCTGTTTGAAATTTTGTGATGGTTTGTTACGTAACAATAGATAATTGTAACACATACCCATTAACTTTTTGACCCTCACAACCATCCTGAGGAGTAGCAGAATAGATATTATCCCCAAGGCCACCAAAGCATGAGAGATGGAGTGACTAGAATCTCACAGCTAGTAAAGAATTCATGCCAGACTTGCAACCATTTCTCCTGGAGTTTGAATTCTGGGTGTTTCTGTAGATCAGGGTCATAAAAGACCCTACCTCCTATGATGGCTATGTGGACCATATTCAAGGGTTTTGAATAGTGCTTGTTGCATGGTAAGATCCCATATGCATGTTTGCTATTATTTTGAAGTCAATAGGGCAGGCCTTCATGTCTCTGGAATTATATAGAGAAATTGAGATGCAGAGAAGTTGAGGGATTTGTACAAGTTAACCCAACAAGTCAGAAGAGCCAAGACTTGACTCAAATCCACTGCGTCATTTCCACGGCTCTGCTGTACAACCAAACAAACATATAAAACCAAAGCCAAACCAAAGGGCCACTGTCCTCTCCCTCACCTAGGCCTCTGTCTTCTACCCAGTTTTCCTACTCCCACCCTGTCACCTCTAGTCTCTATTCAAACCAGTCTTTTACAAACAAGAATTAGACCCTGTTCCTCCCTCGTTTAAAACTCTCTAGTTGCAATTAACATAAAATCCAAAGTCCTCACCATGACTAGCAAGGTCCTGCGTGATCTGACCTCCTCTCCTACCTTTCCTCCTTCATTTACCACCCACCAGCCGCACCGACCTCCGTGGAACTTGCCAAAATCATCCCCACCCTAGAGTCTTTGTACTTGTAGTTCCCTCTGCCTCGAATACTCTTCTCTCAAAATTTTGTGTAGTTGGCTCATATTCATATTTAGGTCTCAGTTCAACTGTCACCTCCTCAAGGAGGTGTTCCCTGACCACTCCATATGAGGAATATAAATATATATATTTGGTTTTTTTTTAAAATTATTGTCCATCTCCCATGAAGGTCAGGGCTGGATCTGCGTTGTTCTCAGCTGTGTCCCTATTAAGCGTGAACTCAAAAAAATATTTGTTGAATGCTTGCACTATGAATTAGTCTCAAGCCCCACTCTATCATTTGGGAATAAGTCCAGCTGTGAGAAAGATCCCCCCAAATAAGAATGGCTTAACAAGATAGAAGCTTACTTTCCTCTCTTTTAGTTTAGGTTCCCTCAGAAGCAGACTCTGAGACAAGGATTCAAATGACAGTAGTTTATTTGGGAGGTGAAGGGACACTGCAAGGCAATGACGTGCCAGAACCGGCTTATACTGGCTTGCAAGAGCCAATTTTGGGGAATTTTGTGAGCTGATTGTTAAACAGACTTTATTGAGAAACAAAATTATAGTAATTTAAAATTAAATAAATTATACCAAAAGTGAAGATAATTCTCAAAATGCACCACTTCCTAATTATTTTGCTAGACTTTACTATTATCCATGCTCTTGAGGTTATTTATGTCTATTGCATCTTACAGTGGAGATAAGGTTAATGGTGTGCCACTGCACATTTCTCCCCAACTCTGTGTTCGGTGACATCAGGTTGGCAGCAGGACCAACTTATCCTTTAGCACAGTAGGGACAGCACCCTACACCCACAATAGTTTCAGGGGTCACAAAAATGTTTAAAAGAAATTAATTTCTTTTAAAATAAGGAGAAAAAAATGAACTTTTAGGTCAATGAAAATGTTTTCATATGTAATATCAATATATGTGCCTTTATACCAATGCAGTCACAAAATATAATTTTTAATATTTATATACATATATGTACACATACACACACATATATATGTTTATGGAGGAAGGGTCCCACAAAGGCAAAAGTGCCTAAGGCCCACGAAAATCATAATGCAGCTCTGGTTCTTAGCTTGAAATTGGCCTTTGTGCAAATACTTCCATCAGGGGAATCAGCAAATGCTGCGTAAAAGGGCTTGACTCTGCAAAGGGTCAGATGGTAAATTTTTTAGGCTTTGCAGACCACACAGTTGTGTTGCAACTACTCGGGTGTAAAAAAGCAGCTACAGACAATTATGTTAATAATTAGTATGGCTGTGTTCCAATAAAATATAATTTGCCGTAGCTTGCCAAATCCTGTTCTAGGCTTAAAGTGATAGAGAAAATTGTTAATAATGCAGATTAAATTTAAAAGTGTGCTGTGTCTGTAGCTGTTTCATTGTGAATAGCACAAAAATTGGGCAGTATTCAAAACTCTTATCATATTCAGCAAAGAAGTTGCTCACATCATTACTAACAAGGGAAGTTCCAATATATGTCTTCATTATTTCACTTTCATCTTATTTATTGATTTAATGAAACTATCAATGCATATTCATGCTGGAACTATACCTGGAGAGCCAATTGTTAAGCTTTACCAGAGCATCACTGTCGTCACGGTAATGGGAAAGTGATGCATGGAAGGACAGGCAACCAACAAAGGGGATGTTGTCAAGCAAGCTATCACTTTGGGGAAGTGGAGCTTAATACCAGGGAGAAACTCTGGAAAACAATGCAAAACAGACACCTCAGAATTATCCCACCCAAGGGGAAAGGGAGCTGGTCTCAATTAAAGACTCCCAAGAGTCTTTAATTGAGACCTGCTCCAAAGGGATGTTCATTTCTCTGCACTTCCAGCCTTCTGGGAACACTGGCAGCTGAGGCTTTTTGCAATTTTAGAAAAAGAGCCTTCAGGTACAGTAATGCAGATAAAGACAGCTGAAATTCCAGCATGCTTTAAGGGAATGGGTAGTGCACTGACAGGGTCTCACATCCTCTGGGAGTAAAAGTCTGGAGGAGGATGGTCCAAGCTGATATGGTGGCTCTGCCCCAAGATGTTCTCAGGGACCCAGGCTCCATCCAGCTCTGCCTTCCCTAGAGCTTATCTCTCATTTTCAGGGTCCAATATAGCAGCTAGAGCTCCAGCCTTCACATTTACATTCCAGGCAGTAAGATAGAGGAAGAGATGAAAAAACAAGAGGCCAAGAGCCTACTCAGTTATCCTCGAAGCTGCTACACCACGCTTCTGTTTGCAACCCCCTGGCCAGAACATAGTAACATGGCCACAGTTTGCTGCAAGAGGGGGTGCTGCTGATAAAAATCCCATTTCCCTAGAAGAAAGGGAAGCATGGAGATAGGGAGAAGTAGTTCCAATTGCCAACCTCCCAAAAGGGGAGGGAGGCAAATAGAGCGCAATTGAAATAGCCTTAAACCAGGACATACTGTGATGGGGGCAGACACGTGACAAAATTGAAGGCCCAGGTGAGAGAATAAAGAGACAGTTTTATTTCAAGTCACAGGGGAAAGGTGAAACAAAGGCTTTCTCTATATTTTAACTCAAAGCCACAGCTAGAGGCTAGATTGAGGCAGGTTATCAACACCTTCCACGAGAGGTGTGCATGCAGTTTTCCCATAGGATTGGTATCACAAAATCTAGCCCCATGTTTTCACCATCTTTCTTGTGACCAGAGAGATGAATTGGAGTGTTGGCTGATGGGATTCAGAGGGCAGTATGAACAGGAAGAGAAGGAGGGCCGGAAGTGACCCTGTCACATTGTCCGTAGTGGCCATAGGCCCCAACTCCTGAGTTCATGTCTCAGTCAACTATTGCTATAACTATGATATATAACAACCCCAGAACTCAGAGGCTTATAGTAATAAGCATTTACTTCTCTCACACAGGTCAGCTGAGGTTCAATTGATCTAGGCTGGGCTCAGCTGAGCTTAGCTCCCAGCTGTAGGTTGGGTTTAGGTCTGTTCTACATGTCACTAATCTTCCCTGCATCAGCTGCTACCTGAAGCATGTTCTTTGCAAGGCAAAAGGTTGGAGCACTAGAGGACCAGCCCAAGCCCGAGCACATTCCAAGCCCCTGCTTGCATCATATCGCCTAAGATCCCATTGACTAAAGCATGTCTCACGGCTAAGTTCAACATCAATGAGGCAGAGAGGTACGCTCCTTTCATGGAGGTGGGGTGGGGAGGGTATAAATATTTGCTGATCAGTAAGCCAATATACCACATATCCCAAGTGCAAACTGCCATCAAAGAAACTTGGTCTCTGTCTTTAGATCCCAAAAGATACATCCCAACCCTGAAAGTGAGAGAGAAATTTAATCACCAACTAGTTAAGTTGAAATGCTGCTAGTTTTGTTTTCCACTGACCCTATACCTAGTCCCTAACTTTAGACACCTGCAATACCTGGGGATAAAGAATTCAGGAAGTGGATGTGGCTCAAGTGGTTGAGCTCCCGCCTACCACATGGGAGGTCTGAGTTCAGTTTCCGGTGCCTCCTAAATAAGACGAGCAAGACAGCGAGCTGACACAATGGGCTGGTGCGGTGAACTGATGCAACAAGATGATGCAACAAGAGACACACGGAGGAAAACATAATGAGAGACACAACAACAAAGCAGGGAGTGGAGGTGGCTCAAGTGATTAGGCACCTCCCTTCCACGTGAGAGGTCCCAGGTTCGGTTCCTGGTAACTCC
>PVKH010020798.1:0-14508 GCA_004027955.1 Chaetophractus vellerosus | reverse complement strand
ATATTAATTCTGTGTCCAACTATCTTACCGAACTCTCTTATTGGCAGTAGTTCTAATAGTTTTAGTAGTAGCTTCACAATCGAAATTCTTGGTTTTCTGGTGTCATCTATAAGTAGTGATAGCTTTCCCACCTCCTTTCTAATTTTTATAATTCCAACTTCTTTCTTTTGTCTAATTTCATTGTCTACTGTTTAGTTATCTGTTGCTACATAATAAATTCCCACGAAACTTAGTGGCTTCAAGCAACACACATTTATCATATTGTCTCACAATTTCTGTGGGGTGGGGGCCTCTGCTGCCCAGTTTCTCGCAAGGCTGGGAGAGCTAGCCAGCCTGGGCTGGGGCCTCACGTGCAGGCCCAGCTGGAGAAGGCTCCACTTCCGCGCTCACGCCCACGGCTGGCGGCAGCGTCCATCTGCCCCAGGAGCTCAGTCCCCGGCTGCCTGTTGGCTCCTTGCCACAGGGACCCCCCAGCAGGACAATGTGCTTTTTCAAGGCCAAGAGAGATGGAGAGTCTGCTAACAAGAGTGAAGGCAGAGTGCGTGTCATCTCACGGACGTGACATCTCCTCGCCTGGCTGTCGTCTGCTGGTTAGAAGCATGTCGCGGGGCCAGTCTACATTCAAGACGAGTCAGGTTAACAGGGGATTTTATAAAATAAAAAAAAACAAAACTCAGTGTACGCCATAGACATGAGGATAAATAAATAACGTTTTTCTTAAAATATTTCCATTTCACCCAGATTTTCAAAGTATTGCAGAGTTGAGGAAAGTAACCTATTTTGGTTATTTTACTTTCTTCTGCTTTTGTCATTCTTTCCCCCATATCCTTTTTTGTTACATTTACGCTTTCTCTTTTTTTCTTGATTATGTCAACTAGTAGTTTTCTTTTATGTGGTTTTTATAAAGAAAAGTCTTCTAGATTCATTTATATGGTTTTTTCTCTTCTATTTCACTTATTTTTGCTTTCATATTCATTCCTTTCACTGTTTTTAAAAATATATGTGAGTTTGGGTGCTTATATCATGCACTTTCATTCTTTATTTTCTTGTTGTTATAAACATTTAAGCCTATTAACTTTCTTCGCTACATGTCTTTAGTATTTCCCATCTGATTTGTAATGTTTTCATTTCCTTTGTTTTCTCAAAATATTGTCATTTTGGTTTGCATTTTATCTTTGACCAAAAATTGTTTGAGAGAAGACGGTGATGCTGTTTTGTTTTTCAATTTTCAAGAGGAAATATTTTGGAAAAAATCTGGCTTTTCTATTGTTAATTTCTTCAAGGCTAATATATGGCCAATTTTCTTGAATTTTCCATGGTCACCAGTATTTTCAAGAATAATAGATTCACACATACCAATCATTTCTGTCTTATTGATTGTGTTATGATGATTTCTATGTCTTTGCTCATTTTTTGTCTTCAAGATCCATCATGGACTTAGATAAACTAAAGTCATCCACTGCTGATTGTGTTTCTATGTTTATTTGATGTCATATCCTGTAATTTCTAATTAACAAATGTTACCGTTTTTATCTGGTACATAGATCTTCATTACTTTTGTATCAGTTGCACAGCAGCATTATATAAAGAGCACTAGTCTAATTTAACGCTGGTTAGAGGCTCCCCTGCACCAGGCTTGCAACGATTAACAAGCTCTAACTCAGTCCCCCGACACGCGTGAAGGGCAACCCCCTTAGCCTACGAGTCTGAAAGCTCTGCACTTCCCTGAAGGGTGAGCAAGAGCCCACGCGGAGAGGGGAGTAAGGTGAGACAGAGAGCCCCCCCAGACCAAGGCGCCCCCAGCCCCTCCAGCACCCCAAGGACACATGACTCCCCAGCTCACCATCCTCCACCCTGCAAGGGAAAGCTTTCACCTCTAGGGCTTCCTATTGGCCCCTGAACCTCACTCGAACCCGACCCCCTCCCACCGGCCATCACTACCCGCCTAGAAAAGTCTGTATAAATCCACATTCCCCCTCCTGGGCGGGCTGCAGTCCATTCTTCAGACCCCCTCTACCGGGAGGGCTTCCCCATAACCGCCTGCTGCAGCCATCAGTCCCGTGTCCCAGTGGGCCCCGCCCTTCCCAACAATTCTGTTTTAGCTTTAACTAATATTCTTGTTTGAAATGAAGATTGTGGCCTTGGTTTTTTGTTTGTCTTGTTTTCGGTGGAAGGGCACTTACCAGGTATACTTTTGCCCATCCTTTTATTTTCAGCTTCTCTGAATCACTCTGTTTCAGATGTTTCTCTTGAGTTCAGTTTGCTTGGTGATCCAACCCAAAACCCTTTTTCTTTTCATAGGCGAATCAAGCCTATCTATGTTTAGTACTTTAGCACCTCTGGTCTCTCTGTTGTCATATTATTACGTGTTATGCAGGCTCTATTGTTTTAAGGTCTGCAGGTTGCGACCTGTTTGCTTTAGGTGTGTGTATCCTTCTTAGGAGATCTCTGGAAACGACACTGCTACAGAGGGCCTGTGTCATGTCCCTCCCCTGTGCGGACCCCTGGCCAGGGTTCTCACAAATATTGACTGATGGAATTAGCTAGTTTAAGACAAATGAAAGTGTCACAGGAGCTGCTTTGTACTCACTACTGAGCTAATAAAGTTCAGATATCCAGGAGAAGAAGGAAAAGATTACTGTCTCATGCCAACATTCATATTCCAACTTCATGTTGGGGTTCAGACATATTTTTCTTCAAAGGGTTTTATCTTGATTCTTTCTTTCCCAGAGGTAACTGAGTGGAAACCTTCAGCTGTGGCTCACATGAAACAGTTGGCTTTGTCTTTAGGAAGGAAGCACTAGGGATACATATCTACCTGTCCTACCATTTCCTTCATCTGAAAACGAGCAGGTATTGTTATAAAAATAAACCAGGACTTGCTCTTAAACTAGGTTTCCGTATCCTCCCAGTTTCCCTGGACCTTGCTTTCTTCATTTACATGTCATAGCTTTTGTTTGTTAACTTTAAATATTGAATATTACTCCATTATATAAAAGTTCAATAATTAATTTGACAAGTTTTATTAATGAAATTCATCTTAAGTTTTTATTCAAGTCTGAGGGTAGAATGGGTAAATTAATAACTGATGAAGAGCATTTAAAGGTAAATGAGAGAGGCCCTATATTTAATGTTCTAATTATAAAATATGTTTATAAATATAATAATATATAAAAAAACAAAAAAATAAATATAGTAATATTTATTTGCCCTGTCCTCATGAGAAAACCCATAGCCAGAGTGCCAGGTAAGCATGGAAGCCTGCTTCCCTCAGTCTAAATCTATGTGCTTAGTCATCAGAAGGATATCAGAACACTTACGTAGAAAGGACCAATTTCCAGGGACCTAAGGCCTGTAAAATGTTGGCACGTTACCCAAATGTAGGCCTTTCCTCAAAACCAAAGCAACCTGCTATATTCCCATTTTCTCCTCCACATGATGCAGAAGAAACAGAAGTTATTTTGCACTTTGCCATTTCCTGCTACGTTGCTCGCATTGGCTTTAATTTACCTTATTATTATCTTCTTAAACAGACAGAACTTCCCCAGGCTTCCTTGCAGCCAGGGACGCCTGACAGGGCGTCAAAACACACCAGTGGGTGAAGGGAAATGGGGTTTATACGGTCGATAGCTGGGTGAAGCTCGGGAACAATTAATTTTATTCCAAATCACACAAGCATGGGAGCCCCGCTGGTTGTGATTAAATATAACCAACAAGGCCCAGTGATGTGGTGAGCTGGCTCTGGTGTGCAAAGTGCCTTGAAGACCCATGAACAGCGCTTGCTGCACCCAGGGGTCCCCTCCCGCAGGGTAGGCCGAAGGCTCGGGGGCTCGTCTCCCCTTTCCCCAGCTTCGTCCCCGTTTTCCTAACGTGCTGCTCCCAGTCGGATGGGCACCCACGCCCTCTCTGCTCCAGGCGTCTCCTGCAAGCTTCCACCTTGGATCTCCACTGGCCGTGACTCCAGAAGTGGGATAACAGTCATTCTCCAAAAATGGCTTCCACTCCCCACCCTGTGCAGGAAGGAATCTGAGCCCTCAAACACCTCTGCGTTTTTGGGGGCATTCACAGTGGGGCACATCACAAGTTCTGACGTCCAGTCTTTTGTAGCAATCACCAGCGAAGCCTGCCCATCGCAAGGGCAGGAAGCCACACTGAGGGCCCTACTTCTCCTGCCGGCTGAGGTCTAGACATGGAACCTTCTGGGTTTTATATATGTAAGGCAAAGGGTTTTCAGTGGTGTGAGAACAGGACAAATCCCCATAGCTTATGTTCAGTAATTAAAGAACCAGTAATGGAAGGGAGGCACATACGCTAACAGCCTCCCGTTGTACCCTCTCTTCAGGAGTCTTGCCTTTCCTTAACAGAAGTTAGGGAAAATGAGGACATTTGTTCAGAGCAAAGAGAAATGTGTTCAACTCGTAAGCCCCAAGGGTGAGTTCTCACAGTGTCAGCCTTAGGAGAGAAGTAGGGGAGGCCGAGGAAGGCAAACCTGCAGGCCTAAGTGGTTGACCAAGACCATTTCGCAGGCTCAGACGCACTCAAACACCCATTCCTGGACTTATGCATTTATATAAAACCAAAGGCCCTCCTCTCTTCAACCCCCTTACTCTGCTTGGTGTACACCCAGTACCTCCCCTGTGCCACCCACCGGCCAGTCCCCCAGCGCTGCTGGCTTCTTGCCAGGTTAAGCCTCCACCCCCCCCTCCTTCTGGAGCCTGTTTGGTCTCCTCGTTGGATATGTTTGGCACTGTGCTATCCATTGTTGATGGGGAACCTACTGTTGGTTGGTTTTCTTCCAATTTGTATAAACTACAGTACGTGTCTAAGATGCAGATTTTGCAAAGAATCAGATCTTATCATAGGCAGCAATTGTTGTTAGACTTGTTTTTAAACTTGCTTCTTTGCACATTTAGTTCTTATAAACATCAACTGGCATGACACTGACCTGTTTTTCCACTTGATTTTTGTACTTTTGTTTCTGTTTTTGGTGTAAACATTTTTTTCTAATATATTTCATGGTAAATTTTCCCCATCTTAATCTTATTTTCTGTTTGTTCACTTATTTCCTACACTTTCTTAATTTAAAAATCTCCTTTAAAAAGAACAGCTTAGGGGCCGGCTCGATAGCCCAGTGGATGGGGCACCGGCATACCACATGGGAGGCCCCGGGTTCGGTTCCCGGGGACCTCTCCTAGCGGGCAGACCGCCTTGAGTATGGCAAGCCGCCATGGGAGGGCCGGAGCCGCCGTGGGCAGGGCAAAAAACTGCCACGGACAGGGCAAAGCCGCCACGGGCAGGGCAGGTCGCCCGCGAATGGAGCGCAGCCAGCCACCCGTGAACTGAAAGCCGGCCGTGAATGGAAGCAGAAGCCGCCCACAAGCGGGGAAAGCCGCGCCTGCGCAGTGACCAGTCTCGGCGTGTCGCCGCAGCGGGGGGGAAGGGGGGATATGTAATAAAATAAATAAATCTTTAAAAAAAAAAAAAAAGAGCAGCTTACTTAAAATTTACATGTTTAGGGCATATTTTCCCTTTTCTTTATTCTTTCTTTCTCACTTTACTTTTTTGACTAGCTTTAATACTTCATGTCCAACACATATTTTTTTCTGTTTAATATTGTCCACCCAATGTTTTCTGCTCATTACTGTCCACTTAGCCTTTTATGACAGCTACACTATTTTCCTCCCTTCTGGTGAGTCACAAGGAAGCCTGCAGGAGGAGAGGAGCCTAGTCCTGGAGCCACGTGGCAGAGCAGCGAGCAGCCCTGTGGTGATAACGTGAGTATATAATATACTATATATATATATAATCTAACTACGCAGGCCCCTGCTCAGAGTGAATCGTTGCTGAATAAAATGCCCATGGACAACACGACTTAACTTGCAATAGTTCACTTGGCGCGGCTTTCAGAGGATGCCCCCATATGTTGTGCAACCATTGCTGGAAACCACCAGGAAAGATTGCAATTCACTGCTGGGAAGATAAGAGAAGCAGCTTTTCCAGGACCTGGTTCTCCTCAATCTGCTTGCATCCTTTCCCTATCAAATAAACTACATTTCACAGAGATTTTTGGAATTGTGATACCATTCTATGATACTCCTCCTGAAAGTATGTTGTAATAGAAAGAATAACACATATATTTTTAATTGGTTGTTTGCAAAAACTTGAGTGTAAACCTCACATAATTTAGGTTAATCAATATACATCCTTCTTAGTAAACAATTTCAGAAATTTAGGTGTGATTTTTAGGCAAGTCCATTTTATCTTCTTTTTTTTTTTTTTTTTCATCATTAGAGACTTACATCTTTCTGATGGCCTAATGCAGCCTTGTTTTCTTTCAACATCTAGAATTCCCAAGCTTATCCTGAATGTTTCCCTCCCGAAGACATGAAATCACCCAGCCTCCCCCAGAGGCACTGGTTCTTTCATTGGAGAAGAGTTTTAAAATCACATGGCACTAGATCTACAAATAAGGTGGTTCCACGTTCCAACCGGAATTTGGCAGGATGACAGCAAAAGTACCCAACAGAATAAATCACTTTAGGGACAAAACAGATAAAGTCTCCTTTTAAAAAGAAAGTTCATGGATTCTTATTGACATTCCAGTTCATCTCTATTTAATAAGTTATTTTTGACTTAATAATTAATGTTAAACCCAAAACACTATATGTCATATCAAACCACAGGTCTAAATATCAGTGTTCTTTCTCCAAAATTCAGGAAATGCCATATATTTTCTTCTCTCTTGAATCCTGAAATTGGCTTCACAGTGTGTAGGTCCCTCCAATTCTGTGGTCAGCATCATCTTAGCACCAATATCTCAAAAGAAAAAAGCCCCAGCCTCTGTTTAGGGATCACCAAAAAAACTAAGACTTCAGAATGCGCCGTGGAGCACACAGATACCTGCTTGCTTAACAAAAGATCGTCAGTTGTAGAATATAAACAAACACCACTTTCCAAGGTTTCCAAAACAAAAATCCTCTGCCAGATTTTTCCATTTGAGTTCTCCAACTTAGATTTATTTTATTTTCCCATTATATTTTTCTTTTCCCTGATGCCATTGCATATTTGTGGGGCAGAACTTTACGTAGTGGTTTCACGGAGGCCCAGGGGTACACACAGAGCTGCCCTGGAACTGGCCTGGGCCAGCTCACAGGACTCAACTGTGCAGATCTCGTCCCAATTCTACATTGTTCATGCTCAGAACTTGAAATCAGCTACAGTGAAAGTATTTACATCTTGGAAATTGGCAAACATTATACATCAGGACTTCCTGCCCAGGGGGCCAGTTGCTAAACATTTACCAGCAAAAATCTGGGCACAAACTTCAGTTTTCCCAAAGCCAGTCAAAATGTCAGAACATAAAATCAATTAACATTCAGAATTATCAAAGTAATATACCAGACGTTACGGTTGAGAATTCCCAATCAAGAAGCTTATAGAATAGCTTTTATATACAGTGATCCCCAAAACTAATCCTTAAAACACACAAAAATGCAGTTTAATTACAGCGCATTTCAGTTATAATATCCAAGGCACATTACATTTAGTTATCAACCAGTTTAAGTGATTTCCAGATATTTTTGATCCATCCCCAGAGAGTTTTATTTCCACAATTGACAAATAAAGAGAATTCAACAATTTCTAGTTATTAAAGTTGCTGTGTTAATATCCAAATTTTTTCATAAATTAATAAACACTATGCTCTCACCTCCCCAATTTTGCATTCCGTAGTAACTACATGTCTTCTGGACGGCATGGAGGAGAGAACACAGAAAGCTCTGAGTCTGGCTTTGCCAAAATCTGAAATGGGCTGAAGGAATGTTAACTTTCCGCCTTTGATCTCAGTGGGGCTGGACCAGAAATTTCTCACTTGCCAGTGGTCGTGTTTGCCCTCTCCGTGTTATTCCCCAGGAAAGTAATGGCCTCAGATAGTTATCATTCAAAACTGTTCCTAGTGGAGGTTCTCATTTTATTGTTCATGTAGCACCTGAATTTAGGCAGGAGAAGCGTTTCTACCTGAAGGCTCTGTGTGTTCAATTCCCCTGCCTTTCCATTGTCATGTCCACTGAGAGCCCCGGCCTTGCCCCCAGCTGCCTCGGGGCAGTGCTTGGCCTGAGTCCCCACTCCAGAGATACAGCATTCCGAGCCGTCCCTCAGCTGAGTGTGCCACCGCTCCCCCAGCCCCACACCGACAGCAGGGCTTCCCCATCAGCATCCTCGCCCTTTACTTGCCTCTTCAACCTGGCTGGGTCTGGCTGTGCTCACCCAAGAACACAGAGCCCCGGCCCTGGTGGCCACACCAGCTCCCAGCGTGAGACTGTCCCTGAGCTGCTCTCCGGGCAGTGCTGCCCGTTTTACATCCCTCTGCGTTCTACAACATCCTGTTATCTTCTATCGTGTTCTCTTACCTATACTACAGGGAGGTTGGGGGGGGTCAACACTTCCTCTTTTGCCGCATGTCAGAAGCCAGTAGCCACAAGGTGAGATCCAAAATAGACTCAAATCAAATATTTTTGTTTTCTAAAACATGAACCTTGGAGAGACCCCAGCTTATCGTCAGTCTCCCACTTATTTCTCCAAACAAAATTGGGTCTGGCCAATATTGTCAACTACTTCTATATAACTTTTAATTTCTGGTTTCTTATTCCTTCAAACCAAGAGTTATTTCAAGTATTTTTTACTCCCAAGAGGACAGATATTTTTGGATACCCTTTAATTTTGTTGTCAGCTTTTTATTCTATTGTATTGTAGAGACAGCATGAGACCTTATGGTCTCTGCTTATTGAACAACATGAAATATAGAATTGTGGGTTGTTAAAATGTATATACAGGGCATCATATTGTGTTTACCATCTGCTATTTGCTTTTTATATTCCTCACTTTGCTATCCCAATGTGTCTAACTGCTGCTTAGGATTTTATTTATGAACATACCCTAAATGATTTTTTCATTCTCTTATGGGAAGACATTTTGGTTAATTTCTCTCTCTGTTATGATAAACAACGTTTCACTTAATGACTTTATGTGTAGGCCACTTTTCTATTAATGAAAGTTTTCTCTAGGATAGATATCTAAAAGCATAATTGCCTGATCATAGGTTATACAATATCTTGTTTTGCTAATATCCCTAGATTGCACCCCAAAGTTGTTGTAATAGTTTATAAACTACCACCAGTAGCTTATGAGAATTTTCCCCCATATCTTTGACAACACTTGATAAATTTTAATTTTTGCCACCATTATAGTTGTGCAGCAATGTCTCTTTTTTTGCATATCCCTGAAGAAAACATTTATCTTCAGATTGAAGAAACTTGAGTCCTAAGCAGAATAAATAAAAATAAATCCATACTTAGTGGAATCATAATGAAACTGCAGAACACCAAAGACAAAGGGGAAAATCTTGAAACTCACCAAAGGGAAGTACAATTTACTTACAATGGAAGGACAAGTAGAAGGACAGCAGATTTCTCATTGGCAACTACAGAGGTCAGAACACAATGGGATGGTATCTTCAAAGTGCTGAGGGGTTGAAAAAAAATACCTGTCAAACTGGGACTCTATACACAACTACTCAACACAATTGTCCTCACAGTGGTTGTGTCTGTGCATCTCCTATTTTCTTTCCCCCACCCTCTTTCAGAAAAAGCCCCGGCTCCTTCACCACAGGGGTGGGCAGGTGTCTGAGGCTCAGCAAGTCCTAGAAGCTCATGCCCCCTGGTCACGCAGTTGACCCAAGAGTGGGCATATAAACAAGGACAGACAGAAAGAGCTCTGGGCACTCTCAGTCCTCAGACCAGCTCCTCCCTGCCTTCTCCACGCTTTAGAGGCACATCCTCTTTGCTGCTGCTGAGAGGCCTGAAAGGAAGCTTTTATTGAGTTTTTAAAAGGGGAAAGAGGTCAAATGGAACTCAGAGGAACTGAGAGGCAGAGAGAAGGATACTTTAGGAGGTCACAGTCAAAGTTCATTTTCTAACTGGCTGGAGGTATGGGAGCAGTAGAGGCCAGGCGGGGTATGGACTAGAAAGATATAGCCCATCACTGTGAAAGGGGAGGGGGAGGCAACTGGCCCATCAGTGCATGAGCCTTGATAGATCCCACCTGACAACAAGTTTCCAGCTGAGGAACTAGAGCAATTCCGTTTTTCCTTCCATTTTGTGCTTCCACCACAAGCACAGAAACCACGTGGTTCTGAGTGTCCTTGTGGGGAATATCTATGTTCTCATTCATCAAGCCAAAAACAACATAGTCCACTAAAATCACAGGAGGTCATAACTGGAAAGTTTTTTAAGGGCCCTTCAATCCAACCCCTTCTTTGCGTGTTGTCAAAGGCCGCAGGGCAAGTTGTTTTGGATGACATAGCTAGCTAGTGTCAGGTCTAGCAACAGAACCTGCCTGTCCTAACCCACAAATTACTTCTCCTTCCCCCGTGCCACACTAGCTCTGCATCCAGATGAAGTGAATTTTTGGAGTGACTTTCCTAATGTACTTAGTATAATGTTCTACCTATAATGGGAATTTTCTAAATTCTGGCTATTTAATGAGTCCTTCTTGACTCTTCCCTCTTCTCCCATTTTTCCTGTTCTAGAAATTCCTTGGGTTTGATGTTAAAGCCGATGCCCTAAACCCCTGACATTAAAGACACGACCCACTGGGCATCAGAGGAATTAGTCAATACCGCACACGACTGTAATAGCCAAGCGGAGTGGGGACAGGGGCTTGTGGCAGAGAATAGACTGATGTGGGAAAACGAAGTGCTATCCAAGAAACTGAGGCTGGCTCTGGTCCTAGCCTAAGCCTTCCTTGAGTCCAGTACTCAGCACTTTAATGCCTCCAATGCCCTTTCCAGGAACCCAGCTCTTTTCATATATTTTATTGAAACTTTCTTTGATCCACTATTTTTAAAATGCCAACCACTGGAGGACCTGTTAATTTGCTATGTCTGCTCTTAGGTGAGGGTATTAAGTGAAATATCTAAAATTTATACAGCAGAAAGAAATGTCAAGAAATTGAGTTTACATTTAGAAATCAGATAATTAATTTTTAAATCAAGATGTATATTAAATCAGGTTATACTGAAAGGCTAGTATATAGAATGAACTCTTACCTTATAAATATTAATTGAAGCTAAAGCCTGTTTGGGAATATTCCTCAGAGCAGAGGAAGAGTGATTGTGACCTTGAAGAACTTTAGTTCAGTAGACCATTATTTTGTGAAAGTCAGTTATTTTTTAGCTAAAGTAAGAGCAAGCACCTTGATTCTGAAAGGTTTCCTGTGGAGTAATGGCAACGATACTTGTGGGAGGTCTGACATTTTACCACCCACGTCAAGACTCTTGGATGACGGCAGAGCCCTGCGGTCCACCCAAGACGGCGGCCTGGTGGCCGGGGAGGAATCTGCCCGCCTCTGCTCTGAGTGGACGGCATTAGCTCACCCGCGGCCTGAGGCTGGCAGAGCCTCCGGCTCAGCCCCGCGGGGCACGCTTTATACCCCAGTGGCACCAAGGCGTCCAGGACCGTCACAGTTTCCCACCCCGTGTGACCGACTGAGTGGGGGACGAGATCAACCTGAAAGCTTTAGCGGGAAGGGGCGGCAACTCGCTGCAAGATTTTCAGCATCGGGACCTTTTGTGTAAATGTCGAAGCCGTGTGCGTCTGGGGAAAGAGAGCGAGGCGTTTATTTTGATTATTTTTCTTACTCTTATTATCTTTAGAAAATGAATCGCAAAGATGGGCCGTTTCTGGGTGAAGTCTGCTCAGCACAGCACAGCGGGAAGAGGGCCAAGTCCGCGCTCTGCCGAGTCCACCGCGTGGGGGACATGAGCCCTGAGAGGGGTGGGAGGGGCTGCAGGCCGCGCTTTCGGAGCCGGCACACGTTTCGGAAACCGATGGCGTCCCCACAAGCAGCTGGGAGGGCTGCGGGGCAGCCGAGGGTGTCAGGTCTCGGTCCTGGCTCCTTCGGCGCTCACATTCTAGTGGTGGACACAGACAAGAAGCAGGTGTGCAAATAAGTGCAAGAGAAACTGCAAACCGCGACCCGCGCTGGAGAGAGCATGAGCGAGCAGCCGTTTTCCTGAGTGCTCCCTGCAGGCCAGCTCTACCCGAAGTGCCTCACAGGCCTGTCCTCTTTCATTGTCCTCACCTGTAAAATGAAACAGCGAGCTTGTCCGCTTGTCGTCACACTCTGGCAGGGCTTTGACCGCGGGCCTCACTCCAGAGCTCGTGCTCCGAACCACCACGCCGCGCCCAGTGCTGGGGCAGCCGCCAGGGTCGCCTCCGGCCCCGGGGAGAACGCGAGAGCTGCCCCGACCCCGTGGGCAGCCCAGGCCCACCCCACGCCCAGCGTGTGGCACCCGCGCCTACGAGCGCAGCTCCGGTCCCCTGCGGGCACAGGACGAGCAGCTGCACCCTGCTGCCCTCTGCAAAGCTCCTGAGCCGGGCGGCTGCACTCACGGTTTGCACCCTCTGCCCGATAGCTGGACTTTTCATTTCTGGGCCTTTGCTTGCATGTGGACTTAATCCCGAAATGATTTTTCAGTGTATGCTCATTTATTCAGTCAGCAAACATTGTCCCTGCTGGCCAGCGACACTGGCGATGAGATTTGTCTATGAACTTGGGGCAGACACATTTATTGTGATCTCTTGATACAAGTACAAAAGTGCTCGGTGCTCCAGGGCCGTGGAAGGAGGGTTCCTAAAAAACACGGGCGGACAGCAAGGGTTGGGTGGTCCCCTAAAAACGTCTAAATAGGGGCTCAGAATTTAAGACGAAATGAGTTTTCTATTCAGGAAGGAAAACAACCCCACACAAACCCATCTCCCCCATGTAAATGTGTCCTAAACAGGTGGGCAAGCGGCATTCCTGTATGAAAGTCCTATAGTACATTCCTCTGACCAGTTCTATCCCAGGGGGATTAAAATGTTCAGAAAGCAAAGCTGCCTGAAGAAGCAGCTTTATAAAGCCTTGTTGGGGACATGTGCACACCAAAGCGACTTCATTTTCACAGCAACTTGAGCTACACAAGTCAGAAGGAAAAAGGGACGCCTCCTCTGAATAAGGACCGTCACGGGGTTTGCCCACTCCAGCCCGGGACCCCCTGTCTGCGCGTGCTCTGAGCAAAGGGGGGACAGGGAGAGGAGCGCGTGAAGCGGCAGGAGAAACTCCACGGAAGGGCAGAGCCCCTCTCCGTCTCTCTCCCTTGCACCACATTGGTGCTAAGTCTCCGGGGTCTTTCTTAGGACCCCCGGAGCTCACTGAAAGGCAGCTGACACCAGGAGAGGAGGAGCGGGGCCGCAGCGGAAGCTGGGTTCAGGGTGTCGGGCTGCGGACTTTGGGAGACTTCGTGGAAAGCAAGAACGGTCAGTTAAAGCGGCCGGGCAGGGAGTCAGCTCCAGCGGCGACGTAACAGCCCACCTCAGGTGAGCGCAGCTGCAAGGTGCGGGCACCTGGGCGCCAGGCCGCCTGCAGGTGAGAAGGAAGCCGAGAGTGAGAGGCCTGGAGCCGGAAGGCCCTGCCCGTGGGCCAGCACCGCCACCGGGCCAGCGGCTGGGTCGCCCGGCAGGGGGACACCCGGGAGTCAAAGTGGTGCTGTTTCGGGGGTAGAGCCCAGAGCAATCGGGGTGCGGAGAGGGGTCAGTGGCTCTGCTGGAAATCTGTCACCAAGACCGTGTGTGGATTTAGGTTGTGGAAGAACATCCTGTGCTCAGAAGTGTGCGTGTTGGGCGAAGAATGGGGGAGAGACGGAAGGAAGGTGGGAGCTGGGAGAGGGGAAGGTGGGGTGCAGGCGGGGAGGCTGGGGGCTCGCTGCCGGCTCTGTGACTACACCGGGGCGGTGTGGGACAGTCAGTAAAGACAAGGTCCCCTCTGCCCCCACTCCTGCCCCCACCTCCACTCCACATCCCTCTTGGGTCCTACTGAGATCAGTAAATGAACCAGATGAGATCCCAAGTCTCCAAGAGACAACGGAGCCGTGGCTGCGGGAGACAGCGCGGCTGAGGTTCTGAATGTGTGCGATGCGGCCCAAGCCGCTCAGGCTTGGATTCTGAATCTGAGAATAAAACTTGTAGGGGAGGAAATGGAAGGGAGACTTTGAAAATGGGTCCGTTGGCTGGTTACCATAGTAAGAAGATGCAAGCCAGGGGAGGCGGGTGGCCCCAGGAGATGAAGGTGGACGCCACTCGCACTCAAGCCCAGTAACGAGGTGCCAGCAAGGCACCGGCTGGAAGAAGGAAATGAAAAGTTGGAAAACGACTCTTGTTTCCCTGCTTGCAGCCAAAGCTCTAGTTGAAGGTAAATGCAAAATCTTGCAGTTGGCAGTAGAGATCCTCAATGATTTCCTTCAGCAGAAAACAAAGTTTCTGTTAAAGAAAGCTCATAGGCCAGAAGACAAAGAAAAGAAGTCGTCAGCTGCAAGAGGAGGGGAGATGTTCACCACGAACTCGAGGAAGTGAGGGTGAATTACTGCGAAAACAGATCGTGTAGAGAAAGCCCAGGACACCAGGCTTTTTCTTC
>PVKH010020797.1:0-14497 GCA_004027955.1 Chaetophractus vellerosus | reverse complement strand
TGAAACCCTCAGGACAAGGAGGAGGTGGACATAAACTGAGTATAGAAATATCATTTTTCATAAGAAAACATCTTGTGCAAACACCCTGATATGGGAAAGATCTTAGTGTATTAGAAGAGCAAAAACTGAGTGTGGCTGGAGGAAAAGATAAGTTAGCAATGATATTGTAAGTACATGTTTAATGCCATAAGAAAATACAAACTTGCTGAACCTGATCCAAATATTTCTACACAAGGGTGGATTATCAAAATCACCTTTGGGACATAAATATACACTCCTAAACAGCATCATCTTCTTCATCATCATCAACAACAAAAAAATGCACCTCATTCTTTACCACGTACCTCTGGGTTTAGAGGTTGCTGTAGGGAGGGACACTATAGAATTTTCTTTCTTATACATGGAAGATTCTGATAAAAATGGAAGGAGACATCTATGTGAGTTCAATAGTAAATGTCTACAAAGTGTGACAGTTCGAAGCTTCTGAGAGTCAGAAAAAAGATCACATTCTTGGAGCTAATCCATTCCTGTGGGTGTGAGACCCTTTGATTGGATTGAATTCAGTTGTTTGGAGTACCTCAGGGAGGCGTGACCCGGGGTGGGTCTCAGCCCTCCTGCTGGAGTCTTATAAATGGGAGAAACATTCAGAGACACACAGAGTGAAAGAGAGCTTCCATTTTACCCTGCCATGTGAGAGAGGACTCCAGGATGGCTGACAGCTGCAGAAAGACGAGAAAAAAACTAACACTAGATTAGAGTGTGCCCTAATACAATATGATTGGTAATCTTATAAGAAGAGGGACATGTGGGCACAGAAATATACAGACATAGGGGAGAATGCAACATGACAGAAGCAGAGATTAAAATGCTACAGCCCATGCCAAAAACGCCATGGATTGCTGGAAAACCAAACCAGCTGGAAGAGGCAAGGATGAATTCTTGCCTAGAGCATCTGTGGGAGGGTGGCCCTGCAGACACCTTGATTTTGGACTCCTAGCCCCAGAATTGTGAGACAATATATTTTTGTTGTTTTAAGCGATTCAGGTTGTGGTACTTTTTTAGAATGTTAGGATCCCCCTAGGAAGCTAAAACGGTGCTCCAGCAAGGGAGGGAACGTGCTCACTGCTCACGTTTGCAAAGAGAGGTGGGCTATAGCTGCACTGAATCCTGGAGCACATTAATTTCTCTGTGAGCCCTAGTGGTTTGATTGTTGAGACCATTTTAGGTGTTCCTTATTTTCACTGAAAATAAACTCCAATTACCTAAGATAGCCCAATTATGTTTTTGCTTCCTGACACTTGAAAGAACCCTCGCTCAGCAGTCAGGCTGGTGATAAACAAACATGAGCAGGCTTCTATCAACAGTGTATCAAAACCACGCATGGACCACTTCCTGAAGGCACTGGGAAAACTGTGCTAATTTAAATAGGGGCTCTATGTGCTGTGGATCGATGTGCTCAGATAAGTGGCTTCATCTTTTTTTCTTTTTTTAAGATAAATGCAGAGGCAGTGAAAGACTGAAAAGAAAAGGGGAGGATGCAGTAGCAGTTATAAAGAAAGTTATCTGTGGGGAGCAGATACAGTTCAGTGGCTGAGCACCTGCTTCCCACATATGAGGTCCTGTGTTCAACCCCTGGTGCCCCCCAGAAAGGAAGGAATCTTAGAAAAAGAATCCATAGGAGAGATATTTTGAGCTCAAGTAGCATCAGAATCAATCGTTAAATTTTAGATGTACATAAGGTGACTTATGATATTACAATCAACCATGATTGGGAAGAGCAGGAATATACTTAGGGGCTTAGAGATTGGTCATGATAAAGAGGGATATATTCAATTTTGTCATGCTGAACTTAGGCTGCCTAGGGGGATGTACTGGTGGAGATGTCTTCCAGAAGCTGGATATTTGATTTTGGAGCACAGTAAAAAGGTTCTTTCCAGAGAGTTATTGATGACATATTATATGTCTTTTAAATGCTTTGGACTTCTTTCACTGAGGAGCTACAATGTTATTAGTGGCAGTATAGGCTACTGACTTTATCTTGTGTCTTAAGCAAGCACACAAAATCCAATGTGTTGCCAGAAGATATTCTGGAAAAGGAAAAACTACACAGCATTTCTAAGAAAGACAAGAAATTTGGTCCAATACTTTTCATATAGTACTATCTAAAATGGATATTTCCTAAAACTTAGCTGTCTTCTAAATCTTAGAAAATATTATAGTACTAATAAAAGAACTGGCAGCAAATGTTAAATATTCAGTTTTGTTATATGAAACACTTTTAGTTAAGTTAAAAAAAGTCTGCCCATATATGAATACAATGACCTTGTTTTCTGCATTTCTGCTGAGTTTTCTTCAACAGTTACAATTTTTGCTCCAAAATAGGCCACTTTTTAAAAAATTGATGATTTTAATTATAGCTGTAGTTATTGGAAACATTTTCTCTAATTAAAACATTGCTCCAGTTTTCAAATAAGGGAAGTCAAAGGGTTAAGAAATTAAATCATCCTTGTCAAAGTCATTGAGTATAATTCAAATAATTTCCTAGAGTAGTTATTGATATATCAATATCTTTCCTCTTTTATATCTTTGGTTTTATAGAAGTGGAGTTTGTGTTAAAAGACACTTTTTATCATGAAAAACTGCTACTCATCCCAATAAATGATTTTGTCAGTTTAGACCCTATTCCACAAAGCTGTTGTGAGCTAAGTGGCCTGCAGGATATCAGAGCTATGAAACACCTGCTATCAGACAGGGCAGATATTAACCACGGGGCCTCCAAGGGTGTCTTCAGGAATTTAAAGGGCTGAAGGGAGTGTAAGTACCAGGTAAAATCTAATCAACACAAATCATCTCCTTTTTTACAACTGATTTTAGAATGCAATATTTTTAGGCAAAATGTTAGTGCAGCCCACATGTAATGAGCTTAAAGCTAACTTTTATTCACATAGAAACAAATCTAGTGATTAAGGACTAAGTTTTGCTGAGGAGCAAAGATTAAATTTAGTTGTATGTGCATGATCAAGCCACTTCAATTTTCACATTCTATTTACATGAAAATTATTTTATTTAAATAGTTAATGTCCCCTCTGTTGTTCACCAGAAATGCACATCTGATATTATACAAAATCCAATCAAAATGAAAGAAGAATAAGAATGTAATAAAAAATACTCAAAGCAGCAAGAGAAAAGAGAACCATCACATACAAGAGAAGCACAATAAGCTTAAGTGCTGACTTCTCAGCTGAAACCATGGAGGTAAGAAGACAGTGGTATGACATAGTCAAGGTACTAAAGGAAAAAACTTCCAGCCACAGATTCTCTATCCAACAAAGCTGGCATTCATAAATGACTGAGAGTTCAAAATATTCACAGATACACAGAAGGGAATATGCCCATAAGAAACCTGCACTTCAAGAAATAATAAAAGAAGTTCTAAAGGTTGAAAGGAAAAAAAACAGGAGAGAGAGAGGTAGAGGAGAGTGTAAGAACAACTAAAAAGACATAAAGAGAAACAAAAAATACATAGGACATACAAAAACCAAAGAAAATATGGCAGGCATAAGAAATTCATTGAGAGCAATAAAACTGAATATTAATGGATTGAACTCACCAGTCAAGAGATCCAGATTGGCAGAATGGATAAAGAAATATGACCCATCTATATGTTGTCTACAATAAACCCACCTTAGACCCAGGGATTCAAGGAGGCTGAAAGTGAATGGCTGGAAAACAATTTTATGAGCAAATAATAACAAAAAAAGGGCAGGAGTAGCTATCCTAATATCAGACAAAATAGACTTTAAATGCGAAACAATCAAAACAGACAAAGATGGACACTATATATTAGTAAAAGGGTAATCTCTCAAGAAGAGAGAACAATCATGAACATTTATGCACCTAATCAGGGTACCTCAAAATACATGAGGGAAACACTGGAAAAACTAAGTGAAGAAATAAATGCCCCTACAATTATAGTGGGGGACTTTAATACACCATTTTCACCATTAGACAGAACATCTAGATGGAGAATCAGTAAAAAAAGCAAAGAACCTGAATAATACATTAGAGGACCAGGACCTAATAGACATATACAGAATGCTACACCCTAATACAGTGGGATATACATTCTTCTCAAGTGCACATGGATCATACTCCAAGATAGACCACATGCAGGCCACAGAACAACTCTCAATGAGTTCAGAATGATTGAGATTATACAAAGTAATTTCTCTGACCACAATGGAATGAAATTGGAAATCACCAAGGGCCAGAGAACTAGATTAGGCATGTAGATATGGAAATTAAACAACACATTCTTGGACAAATAGTGGGTCAATGAGGAAATCTCCAAGGAAATCAGTAACTATCTCAAATCGAATGAAAATGACAACACAACATATCAAAACCTATGGGATGCAGCCAAAGCAGGACTTAGAGGGAAATTTATACCTCTAAATACATATGTTAAGAAAGAAGAAAGAGCTAAAATTGAAGTATTAACTGCACACCTGAAAGCATTGGAAAAACAATAACAAACTAACCCCAAAGGAAGCAGAAAGAAAGAAATAACAAAGGTCACAGCAGAGCTAAATGGAATAGAAAATAAGAAATCACTAGAAAAAATAAACAAAACCAAAAGCTGGTTCTCTGAGAAGATCAATAAAATTGACAAACCCTTAGCCAGGCTAACAAAGAAAAAGAGAGAGCAGATGCAAATACACAAAATTAGGAATGAAGAAAGGGATATCACTACTGACCCCACCGAAATAAAGAATATCATAAGAGGATACTTTGAAAAATTATATGTTAACAAGAATGATAATTTAGAGGAAATGGACATATTCCTAGAAACTCACAAGCAGCTTACACTGATGAAAGAACAAATCGATGAACTCAATAGTCCAATTACAAGTAAAGAGATAGACTCAGTCATCAAAAAACTCTCAAATAAGAAGAGGCCAGGACCAGATGGCATCACAGCTGAATTGTACCAAACATTCCGGAAAGAACTAACACCAATCCTGCTTAAGCTCTTCCAAAAAATGGAAATAGAAGGATAATTGCCTAACTCATTCTATGATGCCAACATTACCCTAATACCAAATCCAAATAAAGATACCACAAGAAAGGAAATTTGCAGACCAATCTCTCTAGTGAACCTAGATGCTAAAATCCTCCACAAAACACTTGCTAATCACATTCAACAACATATCAAACGCATTACACACCATGACTACGTGGGTTACATCCCGTGTATGCAAGGATGGTTCAACATAAGAAAATCAATCAATGTTACACACCACATAAACAGATTGAAAAAAAATAACACATGGTCATCGCTATAGACGCAGAAAAAGCATTCGGCAAAATAAAGCACCCTTTCCTGATAAAAACACTGCAAGAGACAGGAATGGAAGGAAACTTTCTGAACATGATAAAAGGTATATATGAAAAACCCACAGCTAACATCATCTTCAATGGGGAAATCCTAAGAGCCTTCCCTGTGAGATTAGGAACAAGACAAGGATGCCCACTATCACCACTCTTATTTAACATTGTCCTAGAAGTACTTGCTCGAGCACTGAGGTAAGAAAAAGATATAAAATGCATCCAAATTGGAAAGGAAGAAGTAAAAATTTCATTATTTGCAGACGACATGATCCTATACTTACAACGCCCAGAGAAATCTACAACAAAGCTGCTAAAACTTATAAAGGAGTTCAGTGACGTTGCAGGCTACAAGATCAATGCTGAAAAATCAGTAGCATTTCTGTACACCAACAATGAACAATCTGAGGAGGAAATCAAGAAAAAAAACTGTTTACAATAGTAACAAAAAGAATCAAATACCTAGGAATAAATTTAACTAAAAATGTAAAGGGTATATGCAGAAAACTACATGATATTTGTAAAGGAAATCAAAGAAGACTTAAATAAATGGAAGACTATCCCCTGTACATGTATAGGAAGACTAAATATCATCAAGATGTCTATCCTACCAAAACTAATCTACAGATTTAATGCAATCCCAATAAAAATTAACACTTTATTTTTTAAGGATTTGGAAAAACTAACTACAAAATATATTTGAAAAGGTAAGAAGCCCCGAATTTCCAAAGACATATTGAAAAAGAAAAATGAAGTTGGAAGTATCACACTACCTGACTTCAAAACATACTACAAAGCTACAGTGGTAAAAACCGCATGGTATTGGCACAAGGATAGACACATTGACCAGTGGAACAGAATTGAGAGTTCTGATATAGATCCACGCATATACAATCACCTGATATTTGAAAAGGCCACCAAGCCCACTCAGTGGGCTTGAGAATGGCCTCTTCAACAAGTGGTGCATGGAGAACTGGATATCCATATGCAAAAGAATGAGAGAGGAACACCATCTCACACCCTGTATGAAAATTAACTCAAGGCGGATCAAAGATCTAAGCATAAGAGCCAAGGCCATAAAAACCTTGGAGGATAATCAAGAGTAATTGATTATAACTCCTACAATAAAATAAACACCCATGATTTTATATTGATATAAATAAATAATTGAATAAATAATAAATGAGAGGGAAGGAATAGCACTTCTTTATTATAGAACTCCAATTAATAAATAAAGAAGGAAAGAGGGTAACAGAAAATCACCATTAGGCCATCACTACAGTAATCATTGCAGACAAGATATAATAATGTTGGACTCAGTTTCCCTACACAGTGCTCTTCTGCCCCTTCTATTTGAATCTATAATTAGTACTTGAGTTGATTGTTGTATCTCCAAGAGAATTAAATCTTTGGGCTCTCCATGTACTAAATGGGCCCTGAATCTCAACAGATTTATAACACCTACTCTCCAGTTCATTGGACTCACCCAGGACAACTAACAAGGAGATGATGATGGACAACAAACATCTCAAGGAAAAGAGAGAGTCTGCAACCGAAAGCAATATAGTCCCATCCATCTGCCTCATGGGATCTAAGACCCTTCTCAATTAGAGGCTGAGTGGGCATTACCATCACAGAATCTTCAGGATTGGGGAATGAACGATGGACTTGAGTAGACTTACTGTTATTCTACTATAGACTTATTGTGATCCTAGCAATGGAAGAACTTTCATCATTGATGTGGAGGCAGTGGCCACTGGAGGTTCTGAGGAGAGGGAGAGGAAAAAATAAGTGTAACTTGGGGACATTTTGGGGACTTGGGTATTGTCCTGAATCACATTGCAATGATAGACACAGGCTATTATATATCGTGTTATAGCTTACAAAAATGTGCAGAAGAGAGTGCAAACTACAATGTAATCTATAATCCACACTAAGTAGCAATGCTCCAAAATGTGTTCATCAATTGTAACAAATGTACCTCACTAATGAAGGATGTTGTTAATGTGGGAAAATGTAGGAGGGGTAGGAATTGAGGCATATGGGAATCCCCTGTATATTTTATGTAACATTTATGTAATCTAAGTATCTTTCTTAAAAAAATAAGAAAGTGTATTTAAAAAAGAATGTTAAAATTAGTGGGTAAAATTTTTAGGAAAAACAGGATTTTTCTAGTCTTAAAGTATCACCTGCCAAGATATATATTAACTACAAAGGAAATATAGTAACTATCTGGCAGACACACCTTACTCAAGTGATCAAAAATCGTATTACCGGTAACGACATATATCAACACCATAAAACCCACAATGTGATGCACTAAGAAGCACAGGGCATGTTTCTGTGGTATTCTTGGTAACATGCATAATTTCACAAAAATCACGAGAACATATCAAACACAAATGGAGGGTCATTCTACAAGATAACTTATCAGTACTCTCCAAAAGTATCAAGATGACAGGAGACAAGGAAAAATTGAGAAACTATATACATTGGAGAAGACAATGTGAAATAACAAGTATATGCAATGTGGAATCCTAGATAGGATCCTGAAACAAAAAAAGGACATGAAGGAAAATCTGGGTCACATTTCAGTTAGATCTGTAGTTTAGTTAAGAGTATTTTACCACTGTTAATTTTCTGGTTTTGATAATTTTAGTGTGGTAACATTTATGACATTGGGGAAAATTAGGTAAGGCTTAAGCAAAAACAACTCAATGCTACCTTTTAAACTTTATTGTAAGTCTCAAATTAGTTCAAAATAATTAAGTTGAAAAACAAAAATTAAAATGAGGTACTTAGTGAATGTTTTATCTTCATGCTTCCAGCATATTGTACATGCCAGCTTCATGTAATTGTGGAAGAAAAACAACTTTGAATAAATAAATGCTTTACATAAAGTATAGCAATATTTAAATTTTCATAAATAAGATAATGTTAATTTTTTATAGGCAGGGAAAGTCATTATGTTCTGCTTCTTTGTTTTTTTTACGCCAAAATCATACATTAAGCCCCGATTATGTTTCACTCTGGTACATGTTGGGGGACATTACTGAACAAAAAATATGAGACATTAATTTCTGCATGGACCCTATTTTTGATGAAGAAAGACATTAATCAAGTTATCACACAAATAAATATAGTAAATAAAATCTACACTAAATGATAAAATCATGATTCTATAAAATTTTATAACAAAGATTTGGCTCTGTCAGGCAATTCACTGAAGATTCTTCTGGAGGAAGTTCAACAACTTCCTAGAGGTAATTGATTTTTAAAAGTATAAAACAAATAAAAATAAGATTTCTAAGTGTACAGAATTTGAAGAGATTTTCCATTTGTTTTATTGTAGATATATTTTAAGATGCTTTTCTGTTATTGCAGATGTTGACATAATCCTTTCTGGTTGGTCAGGAAATAAATGTTAATTAAACAAATCGTTTAATCACTAGCTCCTTTTTAAGTGCATATTGTATGCCAATTGCTTACTTTTGTCATTTTCTTTGCCCTCAATTTTTTCGGTTAAAGAGAGAATTGCATTGACTCATTTTTGCCTGGCAACTCACCCATGAACTCCTGAGATAAGCTCCACTTGGTTGTGAGATATTATTTTTAGATATTTCCTTACTGGATTTGATAGTAAATTATTTAGTATTTTTCAGATTTTGTTATGAAATCAATCTATCCATAATTTCCTTCCTTATAATATCTTCTGAAAGTTTTGGCAATAATAATATGATGGTCTCATGAAAAACACTGGAACTGTTTCCGCTGTTTCTATTCTTTAAAAGATTTTGTTTATGATTGGAGGTATTTCTTCCTTAAGCACTAGGAAGAATTCATCTTATTGTCCTAAGGTTTTCTTTCTAGGCTAGCTTTAATAATGAATTTTTATTTCATTAATAGATACAAAATTATTCAAATTTTGTAATTTTCTGTTAGCTTTATTAATTGCATTTTTGTGGAATTTGTCTATTTCATCCCAGTTGTCATATTTATTGGCATAAAGTTATTGATAGTATCCTTTTCTATCTTTGATGTGTGGAAGATTATCTGTAGTTATATCCCTTCTATTGTCACTTGGTAAGTTTTCTTATTTTTAGATCCTTTTTACTAGGGTTTTTAACTGTTATTAATTCTTTCAAGGAACCATTTTGTATCTTTTGATATTCTCTAATATACATTTGTTTTCTATTTTATTGATTTCTGCTCTTATCTTTACTACTCCTTTTACCTTGCTTGATTTTGTTTTGCATTTTTCCAGCATTTTAAGATGGAAATTTAGACCAGAGTCAGTGCTTTAAATATGTAGGTTGCAGTAAAACTAAGACAATCATTTACTTAGATTTAGTCCACAGTCTTGGTGTTTGGGAGCCAGGTAGGAAGTGAATGATGGGAGAAAGGTGACCAGTCTAAACCTTTTATAAATGTTTGCCCCAGCAGGAATTTGTGCTGCCTTGTTACTAACTTCTAGACCATACTACCACAATCAGGGGTCCTACTTTTGGCTTCTGCCTTGAAAGAAAAGAAAAAGATTGTTCCAACATAATCCCCCCAAGGGGAAGACCCAGAAGCAGACATTAAGAAGTCTTTCTAAAGCCTGTCCTCTAACAGTCCCTTTTGGCTGTCTTGGCTCAGACTGCAGGCTCCCTGCTGCTACGGACACAAGGGCAGAAAAGCTTTCAGTCTTCCCTTAGGATTCCCATAAGATTATTTAGTTTGCTATCTTTTTTTAACTCCTGAAATCCATGTGCCTTTTTCCATAATTCATTTTCTCCAACAGTGATTTTGGAAGCAAAAGCTAGTTCTGCATTGTTGCCAGGAATAAGAACCAAGGTAGAATTATTTTAAATGAAGGAAATTCAGTTTTAATATGTGCCAAGACTAATATCTGTTTTTCAATAGAACTCTCATTTGAAACAGATTTTTTTTCCTTTGGAGCTCTGTGGTTTGGACAGCTTAATTGAATTTTTAAAAAGCAATTGGAATTCACAGGACAAGATTTCAGAAATAATTGTGCTCTTGGACCAGGTAACTTGTAAGTAAAAAATTTAAAGTATTGAATTGTAACATGAGAGTTCCACTGATAAAAGAATATAAAGCTCAATTTATTTATGAAGTTATTTTAAGAGATAAATGAATATATATATACTCATCTTCTAAAAGTAAATATTTTTGTTTAATATGGCTAAGATTAGGAAAAATTATAATTTGAAGCATTTCTAGTACTCCAAAATATACTGACTAGAAAGAGTCTCTAGGGTAGTCATTTAAAGGGTTCTGTAAACATCCTTTATACTTCAGACATGATGTCAAAGGGTAAGAAGATTTGTTCAACTGAAGTTGCCTAAATTACATAGGGTGAGGGCCATGTACTCTTCCACACTCAAACCTTATGAAAGTTATAAGTCTAATGAAAAGAATGTGTGTTTTCCTTGGTTGCTATGAAATCGTCATTTGACATCTTCTCTGAGGAACACCCCCACCTTTCTTCCACGAAATATGTGGCAAACTTTAAAAGTTGTTATATATATTAGGACCTCATTAAAAAAGAAAAGACAAGATTTCCCCTAGTTTTTAGGTAAAAAGAGGAGGCTGAGAGTAGAGAAAAAGAGAGAAAATGGATGCAGCTTAGATGTGAAAGTGATTAAAAAGTCAAGTCAGTGGCACAAAGTCTGGGGAGCCTTTATTATTGCAGTCTGGGGAGCCTTACCCTACAGCAGACTGAAAGGTGAGAACAAATTACCTTGACCACCTCACCCAGGATACTGGGGGCCCTTAGTGAAAGAGATAGAAGAGAGAAATGCTGTGATCAGGAACCCAAATGTCTTTCCTTTTCCTGAATTAAGGTGCTAATTGGAATTGGGCAGATATGACTTCTACCATTACCATCCCAAAGTTGAAAACAATTAGTTCTTTAGGGCAGGAATAAACACCAAGTAATTATGAATAAATTTGAGCGATATCCTTTTAGCAGAAATTGGAAATTAGACACCTTGAACACCTTTCCCATGAAGAAAAAATTGGATATCTGGATGTGATGGTTAGGCTCATTTGTCAACTTGACCAGGCAATGGTGCCTGCTTGTTTGGTCAAACAAGTACTGGATTAGTTGTTCTGTGAAGACATTTCATGGACTTAAATCATTGGTAAGTTGATTGCATGTGTGGCTGATTGCATCTACAATCAACTGAAGAGATTGCCTTCAGCAATGAGAGATGTCTCATCCAATCAGTTGAAGGCCTTAAAAGGAGAAGTGATGGTTTCAGCAGCCAGAAGGGATATAATTTCCATCTGTACTTCATCCAGCCTACTTCTCCCAGAGAATTTATAAAAAACTCAGAGTTCCCAGCTTGCATCCTGCCTTATGTAATTGGGACTCATGAGTCCCCACAGTCGCATGAGACAACTTTATAAAATCTCTAAATATTTACAGTTATCTCCTGTTGGCTCTGTTTACTTAGAGAACCCTGAATAATAGAGCATGGTACCAGAATGATTCTTGAGAAAAAGAATCTTAAAATGGGTTTTCTGAATTGGTTCTGGGGTTTCTGCAATTGGGTCTCTACTCTTATTAGAATCAAAGGCACTAATGACTCTATTTCCAATGATCAAGATGGCACTGAAAGTCCATGGTGTGTGCTGACAGCGGAGATATGCAATATTTCACCACTAGATTCATATACTCACATGCTTATAAGAGGCAAGGCTCTGGGTTGAGAGTGTGTTTGATACCTTAACAGAGTTTTGTGGAGTTAAAAGGTAAAATGATGTTGTCTGGTTGTTCCTAAATACACTGATACAGTTATAAAAGAAAGGGATGAGCTGAAGTCTTCAAATTTGCAACTTATATGCCACATGAATGATGTGAAAGTTTCTATTGATTCACTGTAAAAATATCTTGTTTCAGGCAGCTGCAGACTTGAGATCTCTGAAAACCAGACCCAAAGTCTCATTGTGTGAGTAGCAAAGTTACAATGGACACTAAAGTCTTATCCTTGCTTGGTGTCTGCTGTTAAAGTGAGGGCATTGTTTGGAAAGAAATGGGATCCTGAAATCTGGAATGGGGACATATGGGTTGATAATTATTGTAGTGGGGGCATTGAAACTCTAAATTCTGTTGAGTCTTTTCCAGGAAACCTGTAATGGTCCGCTCTAAGGAAACAGCTATCCTACCTCCAGGCAGCCTTAAGGAAACAGCCACCTGACATCCAGCCTTCCTTGAAGAAATAATCTGCCCTAAGAAACAGTTTCCTGAACTCCAGTCTGCCCCAAGAAGTCTGCCATCCAACCTGCACCAGAAAAGATTAATCCTGTTTCACTAGATGATACTGCAATGGAATAGCCTAAGATAATTTGTTTGCAAGAAACTTCTAATCCTTTTTCTTATCCATTGCCATCACTCTCTTTTCTTCCAGACCTATACCTGGAGTGTAATCCCAACAGGCCCCAAAAGGTAAGGTACAAAGTGTGAACTTGAGGAATTATGGTATACTCTGAAAGAACTGCATGATTTTTCCAATTTATACAGACAGAAACCAGGGGAATATGTGTGGGAATGGATATTTTTGGTGTGGGATGAGAGTGGAAGAAATATAAAGTTGGATCGGGCTGAATTTATTGATATGAGCCCATTAAGAGATTCTGGATTCAATGTTGTAACTTGAGGGGATAGAAAGGGCTCTAATTGTTTGTTTGGGCGGCTGGCTGAAGCATGCACTAAGTAATGGAAGAAGTTAGTAATAAATATGAACTAAGACCATGTGACCAGTTACAGAAACAAGGACTGTAATGGTTTTGAATGTGTCCTCCTTGTTTTGTTATCAGTATGATTGCATATGTACATAAAGAAAATATCCTGGGGGCCGGCTGTAGCCCAGTGGATAGGGCGCTGGTTCATCACACGGGAGGCTCCGGGTTCAGTTCCTGGGGCCTCTCCGAGCGGGCAGACCGCCTTGAGAGGGCAAGCTGCCATGAGCAGGGCAGAGCCGCCATGGGCAGGGCAAAAAGCCGCCACGGGCAGGGCAAAGCCGCCACAGGCAGGGCAAAACCTCCACGGGCAGGGCAAGTCACCCACGAACAGAGAAGAGCTGCCCACGAGCAGAGCAGAGCCGCCTGCGAGTGGGGCAAGCCACCTGCATGGTGAGCTGACTCGGTGCGTTGCCACAATGGGTGAGACAAAGCAGACACAGAAGAACGCAAAAATGAACACAGCAAGAACAAGCAGAAAGGTGGGGATATGTAACAACAACAAAAAAAGAAAATATCTTTGTTTTCTTCCCTATTGTATGCCTTATCATGTGACATATGTTTTTATTAGTTTCATGTCATAATATTTAAGCTATAGGATGGCAAATTTAAGTGTGAATATTGCTCAAGGACTTGCACACTATTCTGGAGAGATCTAGTACATTTCTGGTTGTTCATAGGACAGTTAAGTATTGTTAGGCAAAAAAACATTTTCTGTTATTGTTTTTATTTAAAGAATAAGTATTGTTTAAGCTGATGTGTATGGCTGCCAAGTTGACAAGGAATGGACGGTGATGGTTAGACTCATGTGTCAACTTGGCCAGGCAATGGTGCCTGCTTGTTTGGTCAAACAAGTACTGGATTAAATGTTGCTGTGAGGACATTTCATGGGCATATATCATTAGTAAGTTGATAGCATGTTTGGTTGATTGAATCTACAACCAACTGAGGAGATTGCCTTCAGCAATGAGAGATGTCTCCTCCAATAATTGAAGACTTTAAAAGGACAAGTGATGGTTTCAACAGTCAGAAGAGATATAATTCTCCATCTCTCCTTCATCCAGCCAGCTTCTCCCAGAAAATTCATGGAAAACCTTCATCAGAGTTCCCAGCTATGGAACATGGGCTTGTCTTTCCTTACAGTCACATAAGACAATTTTATAAAATCGCTTAATATTTGAAGCTATCTTTTGTTAGTTTCTGTTTTCCCAGAGAACCCTGAATAATACACTGGATTAAAAAAATTTATTTGTAGCATTAACAGCAGAGTTGACACAAAATAAGAGAGCATCCATGAAATTGAATATTGTTGAATAGAAGCTATCCAAACACAGAAATGGAGGGAAAAAATCACAGAAAT